>LPNX010714529.1:38393-67258 GCA_001517045.1 Pseudotsuga menziesii
AACGGTTTAAGATGCAAATCTTCTACCGCCACTAGACTTAAAATAGTTCTAATTGAAGTCATTTTAACAAGAGGAGAAAATATTTCATCAAAGTCTATACCTTTCTTTTGTGCAAACCCCTTTACAACAAGTCTAGCCTTGTACCGCTTCTTTCCTCCATCTTCTCCCTTCAACCTGTAAACCCATTTATTCTGCAATGCCCTTTTTTCTGCAAGCAACTTAACCAAATCCCAAGTCTGGTTTCTTACCAAGGAGTCCATCTCCTCATCCATGCCTTGCTCCCACTTCTTTCTAGTTTCTACCTGCATTGCTTCTTCAAAACATTCTGGTTCACCAGAATCAGTCATCAATAAATAATACAGTGAAGGAGAAAACCGCTCAGGGGGTCTACTTAACCTGGTAGACTTTCTTATAGTTGCAGGAGTTTCAGGTACCTGCTGTTGCTCTTGATTTTCCGGTGCTTTTGGAACTTCATTTTCTTTGATTTCATCAAGCACTGAGTACTCTGTGTTTTCCTTTTCTTGTTTCTTTCCCTGCAACAGATCTTTGTACATGACCTTTTCATTGAATATTACATCTCTACTCCTAATGATTTTGCAATTTTTAAGATCCCATAAGCGATAACCAAAATCATCAACCCCATATCCAATAAAGGTACATTTCTTGGATTTAGCCTTTTAGCCTCAAGCTTTGTTCTATCATCTTTATCAATATGGACAAATGCTTCACAACCAAAAGTTCTCAGAAATGAGTATTTTACCTGTTTACCTCTCCCTGCCTCCTCTAGAATGCCACCATCCAAAGCCCTTGAAGGCCCTCTATTTATTAAATAAACAACAGTGTTTACAACATCAGCCCAAAACTGTAAGGGAAACCCTGCATGCAATCTCGTACACCTTGCACGCACCATGATCGTTCTGTTCATCCTTTCTGACACACCATTTTCTTGGGGTGTTCCAAGGACTGTCTTCTCTCTGTGAATCCTATTGTGTGAACAGTAACTGTCAAACTCCTTACTGCAGTACTCACCTCCATTATCAGATCTGAAACATTTCAACCTTTTTCCTGTCTCATTCTCAGCCAAAGCTTTCCACTTCTTAAAAGTATCAAACACATCATATTTATGTCTAATGCAATAAACCCAAGTTTTTCTAGTTGCATCATCAATAAAAGTAACATAATAACAAGAGCCACCAAGAGATTGTACCTGAGCTGGTCCCCATACATCTGTATGGACAAGCTCTAACTTTTCACTCTTCTTTTGTTTCCCAACCCTAAGAAATCTAACTCTCTTCTGTTTTCCATAAACACAGTTCTCACAGAATTCCAAAATTACCTGCTTCAGATCAGGAAGCAGTTTCCTTGAGTGGAGAATCTGCATCCCCTTCTCACTCATGTGGCCAAGCCTATGATTCCACAATGCCGCACCCGTTTCTGTGGAAGCTACAGAGATAGAATAATCAGTATTATGACGACATAAATATAACGTACCTATCCTATCTCCTTTTGCAATTACCATTGATCCTTTCGTGATTTTCCACCACGTTTCTCCAAACGTAGACAAACAACTGCTATCTCCCAACTGCCCTGTTGAGATCAGATTTCTTTTCATAGCAGGAATGTGCCTTACATCCTTTAGCAGCCATTCACTTCCATTATTTAACTTAATCTGTACCTTACCCTTTCCAACAATTTTACATGGTTCATCATCCCCCAATAGCACATGCCCAAAATCACCTTGAACATAATAATGAAAGAATTTCCTATGGGGTGTAGCATGACATGAATCCCCTGAATCTACTACCTAGTAATCACTAGTATGATCTAATGAAAGAATCAAAGCATCTTGTAACACATCACCTGCTACATTCGCTTCCTGAGTAGTCTCTTGCTGTCTGTCTCCTTTTTTCTTTGGAGTTATGCAGTCTTTCTTCAGATGTCCTTTCTTACCACAGTTCCAACACTCTATTTTTCTGAATCTGGACTTGGATCTTCCCTTTTTAGACTTGCCACAATTTCCTGGGCTCCTTCCTCTCTCGTTTTGTCTCCCTCTGATCTCCATGGTCAACGCATTACCTGATGTCTCACATGTGCTTTTTCTTCGCATTTCCTCACTAAGAATAACACCAACAACATCATCAAACTTAAGAGTGTTTGAACTAGGGACAAAGTTACTTACAGCCATGACCAAGCTATTCCAGCTTTCTGGCAATGAGCACAAGATTAGAAAATCCCTAACCTCATCATCAAAGTTCACTTTTACAAAACTTAATTGACTGGTAAGTGTATTAAACTCATTTAAATGGTCAGTAACAGATCCACCTTCCGACATCTTCATATTAAATAAATGCTTCATTAAAAATACCTTGTTAGAAGCCGAGGGTTTTTCGTAGAACTTACTCAATGTGCTCATCACACCCTCTGTTGTTTTTTCTTTCAAAATATTGAAGGCCACCGACGAAGCCAGGCATAGCCGTATTGTTCCTAGTGCCTTTCTATCAAGAACCTCCCATTCTTCATCCTTCATAGCCGTTGGTTGTTTTGCTTTTTCTCCCAACGGCAGGTACAGATCCTTCTAGTACAGATAGTCCTCCATTTGCATCTTCCATAACTGATAGTTTTGGCCGTTAAATTTCTTGACCCTAAACTTTCCTTCTTCTGCCATTGCTCCCACTCGAACCAGGAACCCTTCTTTCATGCGAGTTTATCAACCAAATAGACCTTTTGGCTCTGATACCAATTGTTAGAAAACAGGACCGAAGAGCAATAACAGATATATAGTTAAAGCAATAAACAAGATGCCAAACACATTAAAACATTACAAAGAGACACAGATATAACGTGGTTCACCCAAATGATGGGCTACATCCACAAAGAAATTGCCAGTCCTTTTATTATAGTCCAGAAAGATGAAGGGATACACCCTGTAGAAAAACTGCTGCACTTCCTCTTCACGCTCTCATAGTCTCTCTTCTAATACAATACAATACCATTCTCAGTTGTTTTACAATGCTTTCTTTTATAGGGGAAATACAATGGGAAAATTCTAGGGTTAACCTAATACCATGGGTCCGCAATACTATTGGCCAACACACATCCCAAAAAACAATTCTCAGGGGCGCTGCCCCCAAACCCCAAGGCAGGGGGAACGAGTGTACAGTACTCTTGGGTTACAATCACAACTGAATAATATCTTTGGATCTGGAAGATTAGGCTCCACAACCAACACTATGTCTGAAGTGTCAGGTAGCACATGGATTGCAATCTTGAGAGACGGTATCTCGCATTCAACTGGTGTAAATGCTTCCACTCCATGAACAAGTTGGAAAGGGGATAACATTGTGGCAGTCTTAACTGTCGTTCAATACACCCAAAGTGCAGGATAACACATAATATGCCAATTTGACCTACTTGCATTAATGGCCCGCTTTAGAATAGTCTTTAATGTTTTATTAACATATTCTACATGTCCATTCACCTGCAGGTAAAAGGAAGACGAGTGGTATTGTTTAAACTGTAGCAACATAGGCAATTCGGTCATCATTCTATTTTGAAAGTGACTATCATGGTCTATGACAATATGCTTTGGGATGTCGAACCCAACAATAATTTGGTTAAAAACGAAACATGGTGTCATCTCACCATCAACTTTAAAGGTAGTCATTTCTTTTTCCCACTTGGTAAAGTAGTCTACAATGACAATGATTTGTTTGTTCCCCCTAGTAGGTACTAGGTTGCAGGTCATGAAGTATACCCCCCACTTTGTGAAGGGTCCTACCGCGATGATGGGATGTAGAGAGGAGGGATGTGATCGCATTTTTCTGGTGTAAAGCTGACATGGATGACAATGTTTCACAACTTCCACACAATCCTTAACGATGGTGGGCCATAAATGACCGACATGTAATATCTTATGGGTCATGGCTAACCAGAATAAATGACCCCCACACGCTTCGTTGTGAGAATAATTTAGGACAAACTTGGCCTCTGCATGAATGAGGCAACGATGTAGAATAGAATCTACCCCTCTTATGTACAAGGTGTCTACGATAATGAGGTGGTTTTTAACATTTATTCTCGACTTTCATTGCTCCTCTCGTGAGAAGGTAGAAAGACATTTCAAAGTCTGGAGATATATAAGCATATCTATGTACCACAGATCGTTGGTTGAAATTAGGAAGATATGTTCATTAGGAAATAATGCATCTTCTATGATTGTAATTTCATCACTAGGAAACTCAAAGATAAGTTCTATGAATACTAAATACTTTTTATATTTGGAAGACTGGAAATCCAAATCAAACTCCTGGAGCATGGCAATCCATTTGTTGAACTTTCCTTCGACAATCTGTCGAGATAAGGCATATTGAAATGGATTTACATCTGCAACTATGGTAGTTGTCTTGAGTAATATATAGTGACGCAACCTTTTTAGAGCAATAATCCACCTTAGTACCATGACCATAGACCTAGGACACATTTCATTAGCCTTCATGTTATATTATATGGTTCAGACTTAGGCTATATTAATCATTTATTGATAGTTGAGGCACTCCACTTTGATCATTCTAATAGTTTATGCTCTCCAGATTGATCATTCTAAAAATCCAAGCACCCTTATTGATGAAAGGTCCTTCTTTGTGTGCTCCTCCATCCCCAGATTCAGGGATATGTTTGACCTTAGGCGCTAGTGCATGTTTGTGGTGGTTTTTGGCATTCATTAAGCATTTCTTTCCTCCTATAGCCACTCCCACTCACCCATGACTAGAATGCCTCCATTTATGATCCAACATGCCTCACGGATGTTCACACTTGCATTCATGATTATTTGGGATTATTAGGAAGTCGATTGGTCCACCTAGGGGGGTTTGAGGGTCAAATCATGGTTTGGCACTTGTATGCATCCAAGTGGACTCCAAGGATTCACGACTTCTCCCTAATGTAATATAAACAAGATCCATACATATTTACATGTTGGAGAGTCATAATAATATCACTTATTGACTACATTTGTGTATGTTATTTTCACTCTTTTTGTTGTTTTGTGCATAATTTGTGTGTAATATCGAATTGTGAGAACCTCCTTTGCTCCTAGATCCTATTGTGAATCAATTATCACATTGTATCAAAGCTCATTCGAGCTGCAAATCAAATCTAGAGTGTTTGATTTGTTGTTTGAGGGATTTTCCAGAGAAATTCGAGTGTTTGCATTGCTAGTACAATCAGCAGTTTGTCACCTAGTGTGCAAGAAGAAATTGAGCAGACTCATGTATTGTTGACCCCATTCAAATATTTCAAATAGAATTCCTAAATGATGATCCAACTGAGGTCAAACGGACTATTCAGAGTCACCATGGGCACTGAAGTCGAACCCAACTCTGCTGTGGAGAAATCAAAGTACTTCAATAGGCTTGATGGAGCATTTGGAATGCTTTGTCTCAGCATTTCAAGAGACTTGCTCTTTCATGTAGACAATATGACAACTACCAATGAAGTATGCCTCAAGTTTGAGGCATTGTTCAGGAATATTGATGAGATGAGAAGTCACCAGCTCGAAAATGAGCTAATATCACTAAGTCCAACTCACTTTGAGACAATCCAAGACTTCTTCACCAAGTTCAAATTGTTGGTGCTTCAGCTGAAACATTGTGGTATAGAGAAGAAAGAGGAGAAACTCATATTCTCCATACTTTCGAAGCTAGGGACAAAGTACTTAGTGTTTGTGTCAACATTCCACTCTAGCAAGCTCACAGCTCAAAACTGGTGAATGCCTTTACTGGTTGACTTCATGGAGTCACTGACTCAAGAGCAAGACAAGCTAGTGCAAATGGGTACCATCAAATCTAGTAAGGATCAAGCCCTTGATGTAAGAGTTTTGAATCCAACCAAAGCCAAGAAGAAATCCAGATATTTGAAGCAAGAGAAGAAGAATTTGGAGAAACCCAAATCTTCAGATGGAGGCCGTTTGAATCCTTGCAAGGACAAGGACAAGAAGAAGCAAGAAAAGACCAAATGCACATATTGTCACAAGGGTGGCATCCAAAGAGTGCATGTATGAAGAATACCATAGACATGATGGTGCAGCTACTTGAGAAGAACAAATCCCACTGCTAGAGGTTGCAAGGAAAAATGATGGTGGTTCAAGCTCAGACAACAAGGAGACGTTCCATGCTTTGGTTGTTGGTGGTTCAAGCTCAGACAACAAGGAAACATGCCATGCTTTGGTTGTTGGTTCTTCAAGCTCTTCTTCCTTCATCATAGATTCAATATCTTCTAGGCACATGGCCTCACTAGAGGATTCCTTCTCGACCATGTTTCCTTCCAATGGTCCATACATTCGTATGGGTGATGATCCAAAAATCCAAGCCAAAGGGATTGGCAGGATTGATCTTGAAGATGGGTACTTCAACAATGTGTTGTTTGTCCCTGATATAACAGTGAACCTACTCTCAATGTATGAAATGACACACACTGGTGAATCCAAGGGAGTAACATTTATTCCAGATGTAGTGGAGATAGAAGAAATCTCTATAGTCAATGTTGTGGCATTGGGTTTTGCTGACCATAATGCAAGAATGTACAAATTCTCTCACTTCCTCCCCTACTTCCAAGGGAAAGCACTCCTGTCACATGCCAATGAGATAAGAAATTTGTGGCATGAGAGATATGGCCATCTCAACTACAGGTACCTCCAGACATTGAGCAAAAAAGGCATTGTGGAAGGGCTTCCTTCCATCAAGTTCTCAAATGGCACATGCAAAGGATGTGTAGTGGGCAAGCATGCAGAGCGCGACTATGAGAAAGGGAAGGCAAGTAGAGTTGTCCAAGCGCTTGATTTGGTTCACTCAAACCTCATAGGGCCTCTTTCCACACCCTCTTATGGGGTACCAAGGTATGTATTGACTTTCATATATGACTTCTAAAGGCATTGTTGGGTATATTTCCTCAAACTAAAATATGAAGTCTTTGAGACTCTCAAAATTTGGAAAGCCCTAGTTGAGAATGCATGTGGGAACAAGATTAAGGTCCATAGGATTGAAAATGGAAAGGAGTGTGTGAACAAGAGTTTGCAGCATATCTGTGAAGAATGTGGCATCCAAATGCAGCATTCGATGCCCTACACACCACAACAAAATGGTGTTGCACAATGCATGAACAAGGCTCTCAAGGAGATGACAACCTATATGTTGGAAGCAAAGGATTTGAATCCTAAGCTATAGGATGAAGCCATTAAATTTTATGCATATGTTCAAAACAGAGCTCCTCACAAATCTTTGGATTAAAAAACACCATATGAGGCTTGGAGTGGTCACAAGTCAAATGTTTCTCATTTTAGGGTCTTTGGCTCAAAGGCTTGGGTTAGGATTACTCTAGAGAAGAGAAAGGCCTCACAAACTCAAAGAAAGGAAACCATAATGGTTGGATATGTTAAATATCCAAAGGGATACAATCTCTTTGATCCCTCATCTCAGAAGGCATTCATAGAAAGGAGTGTACAGTTCGAAGAGGAGCTCATGCAACAGGTCGAAATAGCTCAAGGGGAATGCTCACATCCTCCACTCCATGATAATGTAAGTGATGAATCCTTTTCTAATTTTTCTGATTCTGATATTGCTTATGATTATGATAACATGAACTCATATCATGACTCACCCATTCAACCCAAATGGGATGAGAAAACCATTGAAGCAGTTGGGGATCTTGTTGGTGATCCTCGTGATTCTAGGAAGACTATATCTCAATTTTACAATGCTTTCTCTGCATGTGAATTGAATATTGTTGAGAGATGCTTCATGATGGTTGGATATGATCCTCAAACATATCAGGAAGCATCACTTGACCCAATATGGCAAACAACCATGCAAGAAGAGTTCAACTCATTGCAAGACAATGAGACTTAAGAATTGGTTCCCTTGCCCTCTAGGAGGAAACTAGTGCAATGCAAGTGGGTCTATAGGACCAAAGTGGTTGATGATGGTTCATATATCAAGTACAAGGCTAGGTTGGTTTCCAAAGGCTTCTCTCAAGTCCAAGGAGTGGACTATACATAGACATTTGCACTGGTTGCAAAGATGGACTCTATCAGGATAGTTTTAGCCATTGTTGCATCTAAGCACTAGGAGGTTCACCACATGGATGTGAAGAGTGTATTTATTCACAGCGACCTTCAAGAGGAGATATATATGCAGCAACACAAAGGTTTCATTGAGGATCCTTCACTTGTATGCAAGTTAAATAAGTCTCTATATGGCCTCAAGCAAGCCCCCAGGGCTTGGTATGCCAATATGGACAATTTTTTGCTCTCGCTTGGCTTTGAAAGATGTAAATATGATGCTAATGTGTATTTGCAGCATGTTGGTGACTTATTTCAAGTTATAGTGTTGTATGTTGATGATATTTTGATTACATGTAGTTGCACCAAATAAATTGTATCGATTAAGTCTTATTTGCACAATGAATTCTCCATGACTGACCTTGGATTGTTGAGGAAATCTCTTGGATTAGAGATTGAACAATCTGAAGCGTATCCAGGTAATACAAACAAAGTATGCTGCATACATGTTATTGAAGTTTAAAATGGTTGAATTTAAGGAAGCCAAGCTCCCATTCCTTTCAAGAATAAAACTAGGTGAATTTGGTGCATCTACATTGGTGGACACCTCGTTGTACATACAACTAGTTGGGAGCCTATTGTATCTTACACACTCCTGACCTGATTTGGAATATGATGTAGGTGTTGTTTCTAGATATATGCATAAGCCTCATAAGATACATTGGAAGGATTCCAATAGGATCCTTCACTATGTGCAAGGAACTAGACACTTCGGGGTACACTATGTTGTTGGTTCTCCACTAGAAGTAGTTGGATTTACTGATTCTGATTGGGTTGGAGATCCCATTGACATAAATTCCACTTCAGGATATGTATCTGTGCTTGCACATGGTCCCATATTTTGTTCAAGAAAGAAACAACACACCACATCCCTCTCTTCAGTTGAGGTTGAGTACAAAGGAGCAGTGAACGCAGCTACACAATGTGTGTGGTTGCAAGGTATTCTTCGGGAACTTGGATTTTCATTTGAGTCACCCACAATCATTTGGTGTGATAATAAAAGTGCAATCAAGATTTCCATTGATCCAATGCATATACATAGGACCAAACACATTGAGATACACATGCACTACATCCGGATCTTGGTGCATGATCAGTTGATAGCCTTGCAGTATTGCCCATCTGCAAAGCAGATTGCTGACATATTCACCAAGAGCTTCACAGAGAAGACATTCACCTATATGAGATCCCTTCTTGGAATGGGTGGCACATGGTGATGGCTAATATTCACTTTCATTTTTTGCTCCATGTCCATTTTAGAGGGGAGGTTTTGTTCCCATGTGGTTTTCCTCCTTACCTTGGTTTTTATGGACAAATGAAATTTATGTTGTATGAGGTGACTTGAGTCTTAGTTGACAAGGCCTCAATAATATTTTGGTATAAGTTATACTAAGTTAGGGTTAAGGGGTGTGTTATATAAATAATCCACCTTAGTACCATGATCATAGACCTAGGACACATTTCATTAGCCTTGATGCTATATTATATGGTCCAAAATTAGGTTATATTAATCATTTACTAATAGTTGAGGTGCTCGTCTTTGATTATTATGACAGTTGAGGCACTCTAGGTTGATCATTCTGACAACCCAAGTGCCCTCATTAATGACAACTCAGTCTTGGTGTGCTCCCCCATCCCCAGATTCAGGGATATGTTTGACCTTAGGCACTAGAGCATGTTTGTGGTGGTTTTTGGCCTTCCTTGAGCATTTAACACCTCCTAGAGCCACTCCCACTCACCCATGTGCTCACCCACGCCTAGAATGCATCCATTTATGATCCAACATGCCTCACCCATGTTCACACTTGCATTTGTGACCATTTGGGATGATTAGGAATCTGATTGGTCCACCTAGGGGGCTTTGAGGGTCAAATCATGGTCTGACACTTGTACGCATCCAGATGGCCTCCAAGGCCTCGTGATTTATCCCTAATCTAATATAAACATGATCCATACATATTTACATGTTGGACAGTCATAATAATATCAATTATTGACTACATTTGTGTATGTTATTTTCACTCTTTCTGTTGTTTTGTGCATAATTTGTGTGTAATATAGAATTGTGAGAATATCCTTGGCTCCTAGATACTACTATGAATCAATTCTCACAAACCTATTAAAATTATATACTTATACCAAGGCCAACTTTTCGATGTGTGAATACCTAAGTTCAGGTCCAACCAAAGCTTGACTGAGATAATAGATGACGTGTTCATGTAGCTTGTCATCCTCCTGAAGTAGCACTACTCCGACTGTAGAGTTTGATGCCGACAGATTCAATATAAAATCCTTTTTGTAATCTGGTGGATGTAACAACGAGGATGATAACAATGATTTCTTTAAGGCTTCAAAAGATTGTTAAGTGACTTCATCCCATATAAATGGGGTGTCTTGCTTCAGCAAGCGCATGAAACCCTTTGTTATATTACCATAATTCACAATGAAACATATGAGAAAGTTAGACTTAGCCTATATACTTTGAATTTGTCAGATATTTCAAGGAGGAGGCAGATTGATAATCGCCTCGACTTGTAATGGATCAACCCTAATACCCTTATTGGAGACTATGAAACCTAATAGTCACTCTGACTCGACACAAAAGACACACTTATGGTGGTTTAAGTGAATCTTATAATGTCAACATATTTCAAACACCAAACTTAGATGCTCCAGATGATCTTTCATTTTCCTATAATGAGTCGGAAGGTCATCTAAGTAAGGTTCGACAATATGCTTTATATCGTGAAAAGAAAAATTCATAGCCCTTTGAAAAGTGGCCCCGTCGTTCTTCAAGCCAAACGACATCTTCTTATACGCGAAAGTACCCGAGGGGCAGATGAAAATAGTTTTATGTTGGTCCTTGGGTTTAACTTGAATTTGATTATATCTCGAGAAGCCATCCATGAATGAAAAATACTTTGCTACCAGCACACACATCGATTATCTGATCTATGAACGATGTGGGGTAGTTATCTTTAGGACATGCCTTTTTTAAATCCCTGAATTTTGTGCATACATGTATAGTTCCTTGATTCTTGTCTACCAGGACTGGCTTGGATTCCCATTAAGTTAAAGATATGGGGTATATAAAACCAGCTTTCAATAATTTTTCCACTTTAGCTTTGATAATTTTTGCTTTCTGTGAATTTACTGGGTGTAGCTTTTGTCGAACAATTTTGACATTCGGGTATGTTCATATTTCATGTTCTACTATAGATGGGTCGATTCTTGGAATATCCTCGTAATACCAGGAAAAGACATCGTGAAACTCCTTAAATAAGGTTTTATAAGTGACAATTTCTTCACGTGAAGAACTTGTGTTGATGTAAACATTCTCCATGACATCAGGTTTAGTGGAGATGTCAATGGGTATAGTTGTGGATATGTTGGACATGTTTCCTTTGGTGAACACTCCCTCCTTGGGAAAAGGATTTATGGGTTGATCAACATCTTCACTTAATATCACATGGAACTCAAAATTTTCAACTCTGCTCAACTCTGGTAGGAAATAGGACTTGTGATGTAGGTCTTCACATACCTTGTCTGGTTCTATGATTCCCTCCAAAATTGCTTCATCAGACAAAAAAAACATGTCTAAGAAATCATGTGAATAGGTTGAGTTCACTGCCCATGCAAGTACATAGGATTCCTTTGGCTCCTCTGAGACAAAAGGAGTCAGGAGGGCATCAACAGTGGCATAAATTGAGGCTTGATAAGATATTTCTATTGCTGACAAGGGCACATAAGGCTCGGCTTGTGATGGGATAACCCATGGATCAATCCTATCAACAATTGTACAAACAGTTTTCCCTACACTAATCGATCCTAAAAAATTAATAGGAGCAGGAAAATCAAAAGTTCCCATAAATGATGTATACATCCCAACTCCTAGGGTTTCATTTATCGGATGTGATTGATCTATCAAAGGAACATTAGACTTCGATGTGTCGGTATGACCTTTCTGTGCATAAGAAAATTGGTCAATAGTCATTAGGTTCCCTTCATGGTGGGGAATTAGAACACGGAAGACAACCAATCAAATAGCACATATGACATATGTCCAACTCCTTCCCAAGAGTATATTTTAGTCCAGGGGGGCATCAATGACCTCAACCTCTACAGAAACAGTTTCTCATGCCAATTCTATATCAAAAGAAGGCAGTATACCATGAGGGAGAAAAGATATTTCGTCAAAAGCAGCCATTAAGGTGTTGGTCGGGACCAACTTTGGGGATCCCAAAGCTTTCCAACACGGAAATACCAACACTCATCTAGATGCACCCTCATCTATAACATTTCATCCAATGGTTTTTCCACAATGGGCTACTTCGATTTGGAGGGAAACATGATAGGGTAAGTGAGGCTTGACATTAGATAAGTCAAACTTGGTTTTTAGGTTCACCAAATCAATACTATCGATGGCTGCCAAAAGTGCATTTCACTAAGATGGACAACTTTGCAACACTTCCAAGGCGGACATAACACAAGGGGTTTGGGTTAAATCCTCCACAATTGAGTAGTTGGGAGCAACTCTCACATTAGGATTGTGGTATGTCTTCTTGAAAACACCTTTTGGTATTTTTGGCATAGGTTCAGCTGATTTTTCAATTGAAAGAAGGGTTGATGACTCGACAGGTTGCTTGTATTTCGGCGAAGACTCTAATTTGTAATTCTTGGTTTGGGTTTGTAACAAGGTTTGGGAGAGGACCATGTTGATGTAAGATTGATTGGAATGGGGAGCACTCTGAGTGCCCCCAACATTCTTTGAATCACTTGATGTTGCATTTTGTCCTTGTGGAAAAGAATCCTTAAGGACAACAGGTTGTTGCTTTAGCAACTTCTAGGCTTGTTCCATTAAAGGGCATTAATAGGTCAAGTGATCCTCTTAACAAAGTTTGTAGGGGGACTTAACATTTTTCTTTTCTTTCTTGGCCCCCTCAACATTGTTTGTGGGATTTTGTTTGTTTTGGTTTCCCTCCCCTTTCTTCCATTTTTTCTTCCCATCGGACTGCTAAGTGCCCTTCAAGGTGGATTGTGCATTAAAAACTTCTACATTATGAGGGGAGGAGGTAGCAGCCTTGGTTGCATCCACTGCATACTGCTTCACTAATAATTCATGAAATTGTTTATCCGGTGGTTCTACAGTGGGTGGTTGGACTCAATCGACGATGTCATCGGCATGCGGTCTAGGATTTTGTTTTGCAAAGCCATTATTAGACCTTGGCGAATCCGGTATAATTTTGTATAGAATCCCAAACTAAGCATAGCTCAGATATAGTTGTTGGGCTCTAAGGATGGTCTCTTCCTCGGTTGTTACTCCTGAACTTGATACGTCATTTGAAATATATGGTAGCAAAGATTTCAAGAACCATTCCAACATAAATTCACAAGGAATATTAGACTTGATTAACCTCTTCCTTATTCGCCACTCCTGAATATGGTCAGAGACGTGGGTGGCTTTTTTCTACCGAAAATTCAACAAAAGGGCAGTACCGACATCATACCGGACCATAAGTTGAAAGTGGTTGAGGAAAATAGTGGCTTAGTCAAGAAAACTATCATAAACATCCAATGAAAGTTTGATATACCATTTGGATTCTACACTCGTCAGAGTTCTTTGAAAGAGCCTTAACCGAATTGAATCATCATTCAATGAGTTAGAAGATCACCATAAATGGAAGGTTGTGACATGGTATCCAGGGTTCGTGCTAGTATTCCCTTCAAATTTTGGGATGTCAGAAGGGCATTTGATAGGGATTGGTGGCCAAGTCGGATCATGGCGCACAGGGTCATTCATTAATTTTGAGAGGTCTGGAAAATTCAAATTTGCCAAAAAAGGAAGTCGATGTCGAGTTGGGGATTTATACTGGGGAACTTGATGTGAGAAAAGACCTGCACCAAGGTTCCCATAAGGTTGACTGGGTTTTCCCCCAACCACCAGCTATGAAGAAGTGACAATATTCTAAAAAGGGTTCCATCCAAAATCTAAGGGGCTATTGAATTGAGGTGTCTTGTACTGAGTTGGTCTAGTTGCACCTGAAACACGTGTCATTGCTACTGGAGCTATTGACCTTCCACCAAATAGTGAAAAAGTAGAGATTCCAATTGGGGTGTTCGATACCTGACTTGAGGTTTGAAAGTTGAATCCAAATAAAGGGTTTGGGCTTTCATCAGACACACATGCCAAACTAGGTGTAGTACCTACATATGGCATGGATGGAGGAATGTGCCCTCCATGCCAGTGATACCATTGGAAGGGAGGAGTGGAACCACAAGGATTGTTCTGAAATTTTTGAAATAGGGGAGAAGATGTAAAATGCATACTGGGTACACCAGTAACCACCATATTAGTTGAGCTGGTAGTAGGACTCGCAGGTGTTGAAGGTCCAACCACTCTAGCACTCGGAGATAAAGGAGTAGATGGAGTAAAACTTAAAGAAATTATTGGTGCATTAGGTATGTTCGATAGTGGCACACTTACATGCGGAGGAGATGTTCCATCAGATGACATGGCTGACATAGGGGTGTTGATATCCCCAGGTCCTTATCTAGTATTTGACATGACAATACTTGATAAAACACCAAGAACAAGTGGACTGGAAGGCCTAACTTAAACAAGCACAAGATATCTCAAATAAGTAAGAGGTGAATTATAGCTCCTTGCAAACTCTTCAGCCTGCAAGTCTTCGATTTCTATTGACAGATGATCAAGTTGACAATACCTAAGTTCAAGTTCCCATGTACTTTCACTAATACCAATCAGTTTGAAAGAACCACTTTTGTTGATTCTTTTCCTTCTAGGTGGTGGTGGAGGATCCATGGTTGAAGGTGGAGGAAGGCCTTGCAACCTTATAGATCTACGCAGATGTTGATCCTCCACAACTAAAGATTTTTAAATCACACACATAAGAGGTTAGACTATATCACAAGAAATCCAAAGAGCACACCACTAAAAATTTCCCTAAGTATCGCAACCAATCAGGGTAAATATGTGCCTTCCAAAGGAATGTTTGGGATGGTGAGGGGCCAGAACAGACCAATGAAGAGCTGGAGAGCAGTTACCCGGGGTCTCGATACAAGTTATATGGGAGAAAGCAGTTGAATCACTAACCACATTCCCAAATGATCGCACAGGGTTTCCTCCCACGTCTGCCCCGGGTAAAGTGGAAATAACCTTCCACCGTCACCCATGTAAAAACCCTAGGTCAAGATACTATGGTTACCAGATCTACAGGAAAATTTTGGCGGAATAGTCGTCAGTCTGATCGATGTGCATGGGCAGGGTTACAAATCCGAAATTCAAGTAGCACTGAAACTACGAGGCCAAAAAGTGGTACCAAATGGACCCCCTGTATGCACAACAATCATGGTTTATGATCCATTGAGTATTGGAGGGGTATCTCCGCAAATCAAGCTTCACACGAGCTCATACTTGAATCCAGTGTTAGAGGAGCTTTCCGATTTACCTTCCTGTGGAAATGGGTTCCTAAACGATAGGCCACTAAGTCTGAGTTTAAAAAGTTTCAGATAGTTATAAATAGCCCTAGTCTGAAAACCTAGCCTAAGCTAGTTGATGATGTCCCTAAAAAGAAAAATGTTACTAGTTAATTTTCAATATTATTGTTCTTTTTAAGGCTTCTTTTTAGTCAGGGTGGTGGCCATGCAACTTCTGATGTTTTGGACTTAACTAGAAAGCAAAAGCGTGATGTAAAGTGATTGAAATTGACATTGCCATTTTAATTTCTCTTTTCCTTTTTCAAAAAATAATGAGACTTTTAACTATTGAATTTTGCAAATCAAATTAAAATTTTTGTTTTCTTTTTTGAAAAAATCAAAGCAATATACAATGAGCCTATCTAAGACTAGACATGCACCTAAAATGCTTTGTTTTTATATTTTTTCAAAAATAAAAGTAACAAATGCAAATTATGCACCTATATAAACTAGAGTCATGAACATATGTATCAGTAAGACTAATTAATAGGCCTCACAAACAAACTTTGAAGACTTTACAAAGCTCGGAAAGCCCTACATGGATTGAACTACTCAAAACTTTTTAAACAAAAACCATGGTGGTTCAAAAAATGGGATAAGTAACAACAAATAAACCACTTAAGTAATCTGACAACAAGAAGAAGCAAACACTAACAGATGTTAAAAGCTCAGTAACCACTCATACTCCAACCAAAAGCGCCAAGAGGAGAGATCTAAAAGCCTCAAACACACACTCAAACTAACTTAACCAAATTTAGGTTTACAAAAGAAAACCAAAAAGGCTTGTAACCAGTCACATACTAATAAACCTTTAGGATGAAGCCCCAGGAGCAGTTAGATATCAAAATAAAACTCAGAGAAAGCAAACCCTAGGATTTTTGGCATCTATCTACAGGAAAACACGACTTTATAGTGACAGTCTCATGAACCACTCACGACCTTACTTCAAGAAACCCACGAATTCAAATGAAAAAACACGATTGTAAGTATAGGAAACCTGCGAATGCCTAAATAAAAATTCAAAAAAAAAAGAAAAACGAGGATGAGCACATCAAAGATTCAAGCAAATAGACTGAGAACATACTACTGCAAACCTTAAGCAGGACCAGAAAAGGCAAAAAACTAGACAAATAATTCAAAATAAGAGACCCCAAAACAAAATAGACTCCCCAGTGGATTCACCAATTCTGTTGTTAGGGATAATCTACCTTATGGATGGGAGTTTAGAGGCCACCAACTTACTGTGTTCTTCTTGCAGACAACTAGGATTTTACAGGCATAGATTAGGGAATAAGAGAAAGAGAATGTGTACCTTGTTTATGACGGTTGATCCTAACTTTCTTCTTCTTCTCTAATTCTCCTTTGCTTCCAAGATTTAGTACAAAGCCTCATGTATGACCAAGCTCCTCTGCAAACCAAGACCCAAGTCCTCTTGCTCCTCCTCTCTATGGAATCCTCCCGCATAACTTTGCCCCCAAAATTGGTCCCCTTTCCTCATACCTTTCCCCTCTTTTTATAGTTGATTGTGAGGAAGGAATTCAAGGCTTAGGATGGTTGGGGAAGTTGGGGAAGTTTCCAAATCGAGCCCAAATTCTCCTAGTTAATCATCTTTTTATTTTTTAACTTATTCTTATTGGAATTCGTGGGTTCATATGGAGCATCTCGTGAGTGACTCCCAGGTTTCCCTAAGGAAACTCATGAATATTGATAATGTGTGGGTTGTACATGGAAGACCCGCGAATAGAACGTGAGTTGCTCAAAGGAAAGTCATGTATACATGATGAGCTTAAGAGCAAAAATGGTTGATGCTGGAGTGATCAAAATGTATTAAGGATCCAACTCATCTATAGGGTTATGGATACTTCAATCCATAGTGTCCTTTTGTGCAACAACATATTGGATTTCATTACTCAGATGGAGAAGTGTCATTTCATTGTATAACACCCACAGAATTAGTATGTGATGAAGCCTATTTAAAGGCTTGAAGAACTCCATTCCAAAATTATTCAAGTGGTAGGTGTTGGCCTCATCAGTGATGGATTGGCCATATTGGTGAAGGATAATTGAAGATATCTTTGGTTGTTGTTTTTCTCAATAAAAGGTTTTTAGGGTAAAAATCTTATTAATATTTTCTTGCTTCTTTGTGTTTTTTTATTTCTCATGCCATGCTTGTACACTTACATATGGTATCAAAGCTTGGTAGAACTAGACTCTCAAGCAAGAGTGGCTTGAGTGTCTCCTTATTAGTGAAATAAGCGCACAAATATAACGGGTGAAGAAATACTTGACTCAATATACTTAAAGAAAAGAGATGCAGGTAAAGAAGTAGGTTGATGCTTATTGCATCATATGCTCAATCATTATAAGTATTTTTTATGGAGTTATATATAATCACATTTAATGGGCACAAGGTTGTAAGACCTATTTAGGAATAAGTACCACCGATATAAATTCTAAACGTATATTTAGGTGATTATTAAGGGGGCTAGTTGTATCTCGAATACATAGTTATAAACTTTGAGGCAAGTAGGTGTTTATCCCAAGTTAAGGTTAAGGGGGGAATATTGGTTTAATCTTGACTTGGTTATAGAGTAATTAAGATAACCTTGATTTGATCATTAATGGATTTACTGTTGATGCTTTATGGTCCCATGGTTTTGGGTGACTCATGGTATTTTCCCATGGTACTAGTATGTGAGGAATCCTATTTAAAGTCTTGAAAAAATCCATTGTAAAATTCCTTAGGTGGTCGGAGTTGGGTAGATTGGTCAATGTATTTGGTTGTTGGTTTTCTTGATAAAGGTTTTCCATGGTAAAAATTTCATTAATATTTTCGTGCTTCTTTGTGTATTTTTATTTCTCACACCATGCTTGTGAACTTACACTTACTGAGAAAACAACATACACACCCACATTATTAAGTTTTCTTACCAATAATAAGTTATGCACTAAATGTGAAATGTGAAAAACTTCATTGATCCCATTCACTTTTCCTTAAGGGAATCTAATCAACACTCTACCATGACCAACTACGATGAGAAGAGAGTCATTACCAAGGTATACCATTCCACCATCATATTTCTCATATAATCAAGACTAGTTCTAATGGGAAATAATATGAAAGAAAGATTTAGAGTCTATCAACCATGCAGTTTGGCTTACACGGGTTGCCAAAGTTGCAATAATGGCATCTCCACCATCCTCTTGACAATATTTTACAAACTCATAATCATAATCATTATTTTCCTTCTTATTATTTTTTTCTCTTCCTTGCAGACTATTCAAAAATGCCCAACCTTTCTATATATCCAACATTTTCCCTTGGAATTTCCAAGAAACTTAAGTCACTCTCGAGATTAGATATACCCTTTTCCCTCTTATTTTATTTCTCCTTCAATTTTCCACGAATATCCAAGGCCTCATTGGTGGATTTAGAATATCTTCACCTCACCTCCTCTAAGAGTTAAGTAGCCATGACCTCATCAAGAACTAATGTCTTTACAATGCTTCCAATTGGAATTACTAGGTTTCCCCATGAACTTGGAAAAGAACACCAAAGGATCATACAATTATCCACCTCATCCATTTTTACTCCAAATAATATCAACTAGGTCACAAAATTATTGAAGGAATTCGTAGGCTCAATAAGAAAGTCACCTTCACCCATTTTCAAGGAAATCAACTTGTTTTGACGAAAAAATTTATTAACCAAGGATTTATCCTAGTACAAATCGCCTAACTTCTTCGAGAGAGTTGTAGTAGTTTTATCTTTAGAGACATTGAATAACACAAAATCAACCAAATAAATATTGATAAGGATTCTTTCCTTTCTCTCCAACACTTTCCATTCTTCATCTTTCATACCAGTGGGTTTAGTTCCAGATACAACATCCCATAGATATCGATCTACAAGAAAATCCTCCATATTGAACTTCCACGACTCAAAGTTAGTGTCTACATTAAACTTATCCATTTCTATTCTAGACATGCTTGTCATTTCCCTAAAACAATATTTTATTATGTGCAAACACTCACTCAAACCAAGATCATATAATATATATAAAAACTTATCCCTAACACCTTACATCTGAGGTGATTAGGATATGATACCAAATGTAAGGAAGAAAAGGTGTGGAATACACTTCCTTCACTAATCAAAGAGATAAGAATGTGTAGAGTCTTAGATAAACAAAATGCAGTAATGAACAACACATAAACATACAACCATTATACAATGATTTCCCAAGGGAAAACCTTTCAGGAGAGAAACCCTAGACTCCAAAGCACACTCAAATTTATTAATCAACAATTGACAAATGGTTACACTACACTAAAGTGTCTTTATTCTCTCAATGGGATTGTTCAACATCATAAGGATTCTAGAGAAATTTTAGTAGCAAAATAGTAGGATAAGAACCGATACACACCTTTTTCTCCAACTCTATCACTAAAATAAATAGGCATAGAAAAACCATAAACCATTTATGGTTTTGCAATTATACATGATGGAAACCAACAAAAAAATAATTGGCTAACTATCTTTGCTTAGCATTCATTACTTGCAAGTCATCTGCATTTTTTCTTTGACATTGCTCAACATTTATTCCCTACAATTACACAACATTTATTCTCTACTACAACTCAACAATCATTACCTAGGCTTATACAAGAATTAAAGGAGTATGACATACCTTCCCCAACACAAAATATCAACAATTGATTGATGCAAATGGATGTGTATTTTTGCATTCATTGCAAACATCGCATAGGGATTCAAAGATGTAAATATCCTACATTTCATAAGACTATCATTAGCTCATCCTGCAATTACATCCATGGTGCAGTTAAAGATAGTATTGGAATATTTTATAGCATAAGAATTTACATTCATTTATTCCAACATGTAACAACCTTCAATATTGTTGTAACTACCCACTAATTTGTTTAAGAGTGCATCACCTACCCACTAATTGGATTAAGAGCACATGACCTTTCATTGCAGAAGAATCTTGAGATCATTTCACACTTCCCAGTTAACTAGAAACCAGTATGGAGGGCATTATTTATAATGAACATATGTGTGTATCCTCAATAGATCAATATTCAATATGATGAAGCTAGTGTGATAACATTTTTGATACCATTTCGCACAATTTGTGTTCTAACACTTACCCTCTATGATGTTGATCAATTGAAAGTTTAGGAGTGTTAGCTGCCAATATGCTCATGGTTAATTGAAAGGAAGGGTATCGATACCAACCCATGTATGTAAAATAATGTCATTTTATGAGCAAACCAAATTTCTTTGCTAAACAAAATATTTTCCTTGCTTGTCAAAACAAAATGTCCTTTTCTTTATAACATCTAGGGCAAAGGCCCATTTCCTTTGCTGAGCAAGGAGAAAACCAATTACTAGAGAAAACAAATTTATTTTCTAGGAAAAGAAATTACCTTGCTCAACAAAACAATTCTTCTATGCTAGGCAATGCCCAAGGGCAAAGGGAAATTCCTTTGTTCAAATAAAAAATTGCTTGTTTGTAAAAGTAAATCACCTTTGCTCAAGAATGTTCGTGGGAAAATGACATTTCCTTTTTAAGCAAAGGACTTTTTTTTGCTTGAGAAAAACATATTGCATTTTCAAACATGGTTTAGTATGGAAAGTAGGCGGGGTTCATAATTGAGCATAACTTATTTTTTTGTAAGCCATAGGTAATATTTGTATTATAGAAAACAAGAAATGAACTATACATAGTTTGTTTTAGCTAGGTCGCCACTTGGGAAACTAGGCCATCCACAAAGAATTAATTTATCTGCCCAAATTTTCTGAGACATATTGCCTGAGATACAAACTTTCTGAAAGAATATATGACATTTTCATTACCTAGGATAGCTATAGGAATTTTATCTCTGTTGTAGTAAAAAAGAATTCCAAAAACATTTGACAATAAAACTAAACATGCTTATATGTTTCACAAGGAATTGACATATTTTCCCCTTGGATCACAATTTGAAGGTTGATACTTAGAGGACTCCACTTCGTTCTTTTCAGAATTGTGCTCTTGTTCATAATTAGAAACTTTAAAAACATCCCCACAAGAAGAGTTGGCGATGAGGTCCAATTTGGCATCCATTGTTCTCATTAAAACCAACAGTTCATCCATCTATAATGATATTACATTGTATGTCTCAGAAGGGGTGGAGGAAAAAGAATGGTGGTTGCCTACACTGGGGCTAACATGACCCTCTGCCTCCATGTCAGCCTCCATGACCACGTCTTCAGCTTCCAACCATACTCAAGATGCCACAAAATTGCTTATGAATGCTAGGATTTGAATTGTTCCTTCGTCTATCTCCAAACACAACCAAATTCTCATACCTCAAACAAACTATGAAATCGAGATATGCGTCTATGAGCAATAATTCTATCAGATAGGTAGTATTCCAAAACCCATTATCACCCTTTGTAAGCATTTTTGGATTGCCACTAAAAACCTATTTTTAAATGACACAACTTTTGATGATAGTTTTTTAACTCTACCTTCATCTTCATTGCTCTCTCACTCCACGTCGCCTAGTGAACGGGCTTAACTACCATTAAATGCTTCATGATCAATCTCCTTCGTTTGCATCGCTGACCTAGTACCAAATGTCTCATCCATGGTAGCCTTAGGATCAATGTCACGACACATGTCATGCATCTCTAGAACCATCGCTTACATCCCTTCCACCCCATTTGGGTGTATTGTTGAGCATAGCTTAACTTAACATCTCGATAACAAATGTGTGGTGCATAGCTTATCTCCAACGTGGACATGCCACATGAGCGAGGAATGTGTTTGTATTCATGCATGTAAGCACTAGATAACTCCATTGTCATATAGAATGGAGGCAAGTTCTACAAGGTTGTGCTCTTTTATTAAACCTTAACAATCAACCTTCACCAAAATTAAATAGTCATTTCATTAATTATTGTAAAGATCCAAACCTATAACAAACCATATATCTTTAGTTATTGGGAAACACGTTAGCTTAGAGTCCATTCTATAAGCAAAAGTGAGAATTATACCACAGGGTATATGCTCATAGATATAAATTATATTAATAATGAACAGAGAGAGGATTCAATTTATGAGACTTACCAGATTTTCTGATTTGATCTCGATGATAATGAGTTTTTGCTTTTTATAGGTCTAATGATGGTGATCTTTTGATGTTGCTGCAACTATATCAGACTGATGGTTGAATATATTTTGTTGGATGTGACTGAGATATGACAGTTTTACTAAAATTCTATGATACTTTATGAATCTTTTTTATTTAAAGATACATTACGACACTATATGTGTTTTTATGTTTTGTGAATTTGCTTCTAACAAATCTATGATGACAGGTTTTGATGCTTGATCTTATGATCCTATTTGTAAATATTTTGCTACAGATTTTGACATTTTCCTTTTGGGATGATAATGGACTTCTGATCCATCTGAGAAATGTAAAGAAATTTACAATTTTTTTTCAATGAAAAGAAAAATTATATTAATAACATTAAGTGGACAAATTGGATGAAACCAATAGAATCTCTAGAATTTTAGAGGACTATTCATGCTACACCAAACAAAGGAGCTTCAGATTCTTTTATACTAAAATAGCAGCCTTTATTGTAGTAGAGAACCACCTTCATCACTCTATTAAGAGTGCAAAATCATTCCTTCTAAAAGATCTCTAGATCATTTCACGAGTCCTTCTTAAGAAACCGGTATGGAAAGCATTATTCATAGTGAAATTTTTTTTGCTCCGAAATGTCCGCGAGCAAAGAAAATTTGCTTTACGCAATAAAATCCAATTGCAAGTATTACTCTTTAGTGCTAGACAGGCTTTATTTGTACCACATGTTTCACGTGGTTGAAGTTAAAGTTCTTGATATTACGCCATGGACTTTAACCTTAATAGCTGGAGGGGCAGGGTGGCGAGGTGCTTCGGCCATTCCACGTTCAAAGGCCGAGGAAAGTCCCCGGGCCAAATTATGCAGAGAATGCAAGCTCGAAAGGGCAGATCTTCGCTTCGGAGAACTTCTGACGCTCCTCGTGGGCGGGGCTGAGACATGTGTGGAGCCTTCCAGAAGAAGCTCGGCGAAGCAGCTGGCCGTTAAAACAGTTCTGCACCTGGTCGATTCATTCGACTAACAGAATGGGGCTTACGCCTACCCTGCTCAATTTTTTGCTACTATTCCCTTCAAAGAATCCATACTAGTGGTTTGAAGATTACCGTATGTCCATACAAGTGGTTTGAAGATTACTGTATGTGATGATTTTTTCGAGTTCCAGGGCTATTTTCCAGAACAAAAAATACAATGAAAAGAGGTACAAAGAGTGATTGTCCAGGGTTTAGTTGCGAGTACCTTCGTTCTTGGCGGGTGGTATGTCCATGCGCCCTCGTTCTGCGTAGCTTGTTCGTGAAGTGTTCCATCGGCTTCATTTCTTCGTATTGGAAGATTAGCACAGAAGCACGGGTTTCCCATAAAGAANGTTCTTGGCGGGGGGGATGTCCATGCGCCCTCGTTCTGCGTAGCTTGTTCGTGAAGTGTTCCATCGGCTTCATTTCTTCGTATTGGAAGATTAGCACAGAAGCACGGGTTTCCCATAAAGAAGCTATGCAGGTCTTGGTGAGGTTTTCTTTTTTGGCTTGATTTTTCAATATTTCAGAGAATTTGATAACTGTTGGGAGATCAGCAAAGGAACAACGGCTTTCTAGAAAGGAATTTTGGTCACGACCATCGGCTTGTTCATTAAGTTATCCATTTCGAATTATTGTGTGGTTTATGAATTAGCTGAATTTTCCTTCTTAATCACTATCTGCTGAGCTAGATTAGGACTTTCACAATTACTTCAATCAAATCCGGTCCTTCTCTTCTGTGAACCCTGCAAGTGACTTAACGCGCAGGATTGTCCCATGCAACATTAATCATAAATAAGGTATTACATTCTTCTCTACATTTTCATTCAACCCCATCTTTTAGAACTAAATCAATGGCAGCCAGATAACTTACTCTTTTTTCACATCTTTTCGAAACTTTACTCCAGATATGCAACGCGGTGTTCTGTTCTTTCTAGTAGATGGCAATATCTCTGCACTTTATTACCCCATCTCTGTATTTCCAATGAGCGCTTTCCTAACAAAACAGAAGCAACAAAATGGGCAATGAATACAATCCTGTTCTTTCATTTGACCCAGCTTGAAAGTTTTGAACTTTCAGTTTGCATGGATTATATCGACATAAGGAACATTAGCAAATGTTTTCAGAAATGGGTTCGATTGGCATCTTCAAAAAGAGTGAAACAGATTGCTCTAAGCGACATTTTAACCGACAGTTTCCTGGTTGTTCCAACTTCTCTGTTTTTTTGCGAATGCCTTGTTAGAGATAATGTAGAAATGCTAGGCATTGGATTGTGTGTATCTCATAAGATCAGGAGATAGGTTTGAGATCCATGAGTGTAGGATCTAAGATTTGGTTTGTTGATGATTGTACACTATATATTGTAATCATTTGATATTAGATAATTGAATTGGTTGAGTACCATTCCTGTGTGTGTGCGAGCCTTTGGCTCTGCACATCCTCTTCTTAAGTTTTCTAAGTTGGTATCAGAGCTCCAGGTAAGTGCTGAGTGCAAGCGTTAAAGGAGCCGGAATTTTGTTTTAGAGCGGTGGCCATCATCGTGGAGGAGAAGGCCACTGTCTGGAGAAGCATGGAGAGGAGATGCCATTTGAAGCTACAATAAACACCATTGCATCTCATCTCTTGAAGCTGCTACCATCTTCGCTGTCAACTCAACCGTGCAAGAGAGCACCATTCTCCATCATGAGTATTGAAGACGCAGCATTGAAGGAGCTTCTCCCGTGTGAATCAGAGAGTTATTGCTGCCATGATTCAAACTGCCACCGAAGCAGCGATTGCCAGCCTGCCAGCGATTTCCTTGAAGGAGAAGTCTGAGTATTTTTTTTTCCTCTGTCCTTTCAGCAATCTCTGCCGTGAAGTAGTCGTGGAGATCACATTCATATTTGTGTGAAGATCACAGCGTGGAGTGTCTGCTGCTCACCGTGAGTATTGTTGAAGAAGTGTGGAGAGGAGATCACCATTGGAGTGGAGATCACCATTGAAGGAGAAGCGTTGAAAGAGCCAATTTTTTTTGCAGAGCCGTGAGTAAAGCAGCGATCTCTGCTCCGCTGCCGTGAGTGTTGGGCGCAAATATTTTTTAGAGCGGAAATCCGGATTTAGTTGAAGCCGTATGTATTTGAAGCCCTATCTCTGCCGTGAGTGAAGCAGCTATTGCTGCTTGTGCATAATCGACAACGGAAAGCGCTTGGTGGCCTAGAGTTGAGTTGTATCTCTGTAACGTCCTTGGCTCTCCGACCAGCGAAGAGGACGCTACCATGCCATTAACTATCCGGGCATCTAGCCCCATGAACATGTGCATACATAAATACTGAAATAAAATGCTTTGAAGTAAAAGATGCATACATGGTTACCACACAGCGGAAGCAAAACCATACATTCAAGCATTCAACATGTTCATCATAATCCATTAAACAGTAAATATAATTGCAGAGATGAAATCGACAAGAATACTTATATTATGAGGAATTCATCTCGCAACCAGCTACGTCGCTGCAACGTTCCACCCAACCATAAGCCAGTGTGCTCCTTAATCTCTTAGCAACCTTGCCACCCCCGAGCTAGGCACGATTCCCCAAAGAATAAGGAACAAGCAGGCTTACACATAGCCAATGATACACAAATCAGCCAAGCCAACATAGTTGGGTTTATCAGGCCATCAACAAATCAGCCAAGCCAACATAGTTGGGTTTATCAGGCCATCAAGGAGTTGGGAAAAGCTGAATGCTAAGCTGGTGAGCTCATTGAAGAGTTAAGGATACCTACACCAGAACTAGCCTGACTTTTAGGACACCCACACACACACAACACAAGGAAATCAGTCCCTTCTCTGCTACACAGTCTCTCAAACCCTGACTTCCCTTCCAGTGCTATTCAGGGGTTGTGGAGAAGAAAGCCAGCCCTCTAGCTTTATCTGTGTGGCTCCCCAAACATACCAGGTTTATCAAGCACCCAAGCCTTCATTCCCACTCCAACACAGTTCGAAGACCAACCACTGCATACACGCAGCAAAACAAGCAATTCACAGCTTGGACGGGGAAATCCAATTCCTGCGTCGTTCTTGGCCCTATCATGGCCAAAACGACCCAATAAGAATCCACAGCAAACCAAAACGAAAAGGAACCCACATCAAGCCACAAATTGTGGAGAAAACATCAGCCCCGATCTCAACATTGAAGCAACAGGAAAATACACAACCCAAGTTGGAAAGGAAAATACATGCACACCCCAAAACGTGAATGGATCATTTACGAATACCACAAACTTCATACACACAACAGAAATTGTGCCCCTGAGGCCGCTCTTCCAGCTCGCTGCGTGAGGAAAACAATGAAGAGTCCCAACTTGTGCGTGAGGAAACAATCCCAGCCTGTGCGTGAGGAGAAGAGAGAGCGATTGTCTCTACATGAGGATGGGAAAAACAATGGAAGAATGGGGAATGGAAGAATGCCGAATGGAATCTTGCGCTTTCCTTGGCCACGTGAAGTGAAAGGTCTACTGGTGGAGTGTGCGTGTGGGCAAGGGATGACAGTCCTACCACACACCACTGCCCAGCAATAACTGCCCCAACTAACAACAGAAGGTTTTAAATGTGGTAGTTGGTTGATGATACAAGGAAAGGTGAGTAAGTCAAAAGGGTTTAACAGCTGACACATGGCTTATCCCCATAGGCTCAAGTTTAATAATTCCCCCTCCTTATTCTTAGGAAAATCATGCTCTTTTCATCATGGTTGCATGGACATAGCTGGTTGGGGTTCATTTTAATTAAAGATGCATATTTACATGATGCCAAAACTAATATGTGCCGTATATCACGATATACCATCGGCAATGATTCCAATCGCCGAAACATAACGCAACCAAATTGATGGTGGAGCTTTTGCCTTTAGCTCCACACCACGATTAATTACAATATATACATCATGTACACTTAATGCAAACGGGGTCAAAACCGAGGTGTTACATTCCTCTCCCCCTTCAATAGCACTATCCCCAGTGCTTTACAAAATTTGAACAAAATGCTACACTGGTACCGCCTCAGTGTTCCGCAGAATTGAACAAAAATGGATGTGCCAACCGCATGGCATCCTCCAGCTCCCACCTAGCCTCCCACTGCACCTTTACCTGCCCTATGGCTCAGTTCCGGAGCATTGTGACCTTCCTGTCGAGGATGCGCATTGGCTCGATTTGGAACTCTCCTTCGGGTTCCACCTTAATCACATCCCAGTTTATCACATGGTTAGGATCATGTACATATTTATTAAACAAAGAGACATGAAAAACATTATGAGCTATAGTGCTAGCAGGCAATGCAAGTCTATATGCAACTGGCCCTATTCTTTCAAGCACTTCAAACGGCCCACAATATCTTGGTGACATCTTGGCACAACTTCTAAGCTTCAAGGAACTCTTCTTTGCCCTCACTCTGAGGTAAACATGATCCCCAACACTGAACTCCCTGTTCACCCTATGCTTATCTGCATAGTTTTTCTGTCTGTCTTGTGCTGCTTTCAGATTATGTCTGATCTTTACAACCTCCTGCTCCATTTCTTTGAGCATTCTGGACCAAGCACAACCCTGTTCACTAGATTATCCCAGGTCACTGGTGTCCTACACCTTCTTCCATACAAAGCTTCATACGGGCTCATCCCCAAGGATGCCTGTTGTCCATTGTTATAAGCAAACTCTACCGAGTGTAAGTATTCTTCCCACTTGGTTGGTTTGTCCATCACGTACATGCGAAGCATGTCTTCAAGCACCTGATTAACTCTCTCTGTCTGCCCATCTGTCTGAGGATCAAAGTTGCCAGAATCGGAATCGGCAATAAATCGGCGAGGAAAAAGAGCGAAGAGTTTGAATCGGATCGGGAAAAAATCGGGAAAAAATCGGCAAATACAAAAAATTAAATATATACACATATTTTGAATTAAAAAAAAACATTTTTCATAGATATTCAAATAGCCATGCCCAAATACTACAAGTTATCAATAGTTGTCCAATAGATATCAATAGATGTCCAAAATTCCAAATATATCATTCTCATCCATAAGATGAGTCCAATAGATATCAATAGATGTCCAAAAT
>LPNX010714529.1:73237-94907 GCA_001517045.1 Pseudotsuga menziesii
AACTCGATTCTATCTTTGCAAGATTGAGGCAATCCACTCAGAAAACGTTGGACCTTCACCTTCTCATATTTGATGTACCTGACATACCTCAACAATTCCAAGAACTTATTTGCATACTCTTCCATGGTCTGCTGTCCCAATCTCAGCTCATGGAACTCCTTAATCTTGTTATCATAATACCTGTCAGAGAGGTATTTCTGCTTGAAATACTTCTTGAATTGTTTCCACTTAAGTCTCCTTTCACTGATCCTCTTTACTTGCTTGAAGTGTTCCCACCAAATGGATGCTCTTCCATTCAGATTGAATATGGAAACTCTTGCCTTCATGTTTCCCGAATAATCCTGAACTTGGAAGTACTTCTTTATCCCAAGAAGCCAAGCTTCAGCCTCTTGTCCAATCTTTACCACACCGTCAAATGTAGGAGGTTTAGCCTTTTTAAATTCATCCCGAGAGCGAACCCTATGGTGCCTGTTTCTCTTTCCTTTATTAGAAGAAGAGCTTGAATCCCCACTGGATTCTTCTGAGTCAGATGACCTACTTGAAGTCCTCCTTCTTCTCCTGGTACTGCTCTTACTGCCTTCTGGTTTTACTGTACCCTGTCCAGAGTCTATCTTCCTTTGCAAGTCTGTCAAACTCTGCAACATAGCAGGATTCAACTGATGCTGCTCTTCCTGGGCTTTAATCAAGCTTCTCATGGTGGTTGCAATATCTGGCGATGTCTCTTGGAATCTTCTTCCATTAGACTCTATGTCATCATTTCTATTACGGACATTTTCTCCCATGGCATTTCGCGCACGCTCGTAGGAATCCCAAGCATCATATTCGTCATGGGTTCTCATAACTGAACCACAACTTACCTTACCAAACCGCACTACCTGAAATACTGCCCTTGAAGGTGTCTATGATTCTACAAACATGTTAGCAACACAACTCTTAGCTGCATAACATTTATACAAATCAGAATTGCTTACCTTCTCTTGGAAAAAAAAATCATACAATTACAATTTTTTTCCAAAACACATAATTTTCTTTCTTCAAAGAACGACCGTCTCAGGGGGACGACGGGGGTTAAGGGGGCTTTCCCCCTTGTTGGTTTTTGCGCAATCTGGCGCATAAAATTGCTGCCATTTTCCTCTTCTTTCGGCCCTGAAAATCCACTGAAAAACTGCTGAAAATCGCACTGAATCTGCTGAAAAATCCCACTGAAAACTCAAAATTTTCTTTTGTCAAATCGGATCTCTTCCCAACTAACCATCCGACGTATCGGGTCCTAGTGGACTACACTTCCGACACCTCGGTGATCTGATCTTCATTTGTCTTCCGACGCTCATCGGTTGTCCAATCCACTAAATTTCTCCGACGTTTCGGGCCGATCTTCCTTTGGCCTTCGACACACATCGGCGGACCGATCCTCTAAATTTCTCCGACATTTTGGGCCGATCTTCCTCTGGCTTCCGACACATCGGCTGACCGATCACCTAAATTTTTCCGACGCTTCGGCTTCCTTCAGGAGATCCCCGCCGACACCTCGGCTCCGCTTCAGTGATCAACTTCTGACGATTTCGACACTTCAAAATTTTTCGGAAAAAATTATTTTTCTCTTCTTCTTTCTGCTGCCGTGTCGACTCCCATCCGGCGAGCCTCACCGACACCTCAGCTCCGTCCGACCGAGATTTCCAGGTTCTCCCAACCAAAAGCTTCGGCGCTCTTTACACTTTTTCTCCTCCGGCAGCATCGGAAGTCCTTTCGGCTAATTGAGCCGATGTTTTGGCGGACTTCAGCTGATCTGAGCCGATGTATCAGCGGTCTTTAGTTGATGCCTTCCGATGATTTCAACACTTAAAAAAAAATTGAAAATTTTTCCACCGTGTTTCCTTGTCGGCAGTGTCTCGGCTCAACCCAGCCGAGACTGTCGGCTCCTCTCCGCCGATTCCACTGACAATCTCAGACTTTGGAAAATTTCGAATTTTCATTTCGCGGGTTCTCGTCGAGCGGACTTCCGTCTAGGTGATCTGGAGCATCGGATGAGCTTCCGACTAAGTCCTCCGACGTATCGGATGGGCTTCAGCCTAAGCCATCTGATGTTTTTCATACTTAGAAAATTTTCGCTGAAATTTTCTGTCATTTCTCTGATTTTCTCATTTCTTCCTGCTGGGCGGAGGGCAACCTGCCTCTGTCAATGATTCTTCGCGGCCCATTCAGGCCCATGCTGCAACAATGGCTTTGATACCATACGTTGTAATGTCCCTGACCCTCCGACCGGCGAAGAGGACGCTACCATGCCATTAACTATTCGGGCATCTGGCTCCATGAACATATGCATACATAAATATTGAAATAAAATGCTTTGAAGTAAAAGATGCATACATGGTTACCATACAGCGGAAGCAAAACCATACATTCAAGCATTCAACATGTTCATCATAATCCATTAAACAGTAAATATAATTGCAGAGATGAAATAGACAAGAATACTTATCTTATGAGGAATTCGTCCCGCAACCAGCTATGTCGCTGCAACGTTCCACCCAACCATAGGCCAGTGTGCTCCTTAATCTCTCAGCAACATTGCCACCCCCGAGCTAGGCATGATTCCCCAAGGAATAAGGAATAAGTAGGCTTACACATAGCCAAGGATACACAAATCAGCCAAGCCAACACAGTTGGGTTTATCAGGCCATCAACAAATCAGCCAAGCCAACACAGTTGGGTTTATCAGGCCATCAAGGAGCTGGGAAAGGCTGAATGCTAAGCTAGTGAACTCATTGAAGAGCTAAGGACACCTACACCAGAACTAGCCTGACTTCTAGGACACCCACACACACCCAACACAAGGAAATCAGTCCCTTCTCTACTACACAGTCCCTCAGACCCTGACTTCCTTTCTAGTGCTATTTAGGGGTTGTGGAGAAGAAAGCCAGCCCTCTAGCTCTATCTGTGTGGCTCCCCAAACATACCAGGTTTATCAAGCACCCAAGCCTTCATTCCCACTCCAACACAGTCCGAAGACCAACCACTACATACACGCAGCAAAACAAGCAATTCACAGCTTGGACGGGGAAATCCAATTCCTGTGTCGTTCTTGACCTTATCGTGGCCAAAACGACCCAATAAGAATCCACAGCAAACCAAAACGAAAAGGAACCCACATCAAGCCACAAATTGTGGGGAAAACATCATCCCTGATCTCAACATTGAAGCAACGGGAAAATACACAACCCAAGTTGGAAAGGAAAATATATGCACACCCCAGAACGTGAATGGATCATTCACGAATACCACAAACTTCATACACACAGCAGAAATCGTGCCCCTGAGGCCTCTCTTCTAGCTCGTTGTGTGAGGAAAACAACGAACAATCCCAGCCTGTGCGTGAGGAGAAGAGAGAGCGACTGTCTCTGCGTGAGGATGGGCAAAACAATGGAAGAATGGGGAATGGAAGAATGCCGAATGGAATCCTGCGCTTTCCTTGCCCACGTGAAGTGAAAGGTTTGCTGGTGGAGTGTGCGTGTGGGCAGGGGATGACAGTCTTGCCACATACCATTGCCCAGCAATAACTGCCCCAACTAACAACATAAGGTTTTAAATGTACGGTAGTTGGCTGATGAGACAAGGAAAGATGAGTAAGTCAAAAGGGTTTAACAGCTGACACATGGCTTATCCCCATAGGCTCAAGTTTAATAATTCCTCCTCCTTATCCTTAGGAAAATAATGCCCCTTTCATCATGGTTGCATGGACATAGCTGGTTGGGGTTCATTTTAATTAAAGATGCATATTTACATGATGCCAAAACTAATATGTGCCATATATCACGATATACCATCGACAACGATTCCAATCGCTGAAACATAACACAACCAAATCGATGGTGGGGCTTTTTCCTTTAGCTCCACACCACGATTAATTACAATATATACACCATGTACACTTAATGCAAACGGGGTCAAAATTGGGGTGTTACAATCTCCTCCTGATGCAGAGTGAAGCCCCTTTAAGGCCCTGTTGTGGTGTGAAGCAGGGATCACTGTTGAGAGACCGTGAGAGTTTATGAGATTGCTGCTTTCTTGGATTGTTGCCCAATCATAGCTGATCTGAACCTGTTGTTGTGAGATAGCCTGATTGGCATCCTGCTGTGTGAGAGCCCTGTTGGTGGCTTGTTGAGAGCCTTATTGGCCTGCTGATTGTGAGAGCCCTTAGTGGCCTGCTGAGTGAGCTGCCTTCAACTCTGTGTTGTGAGAAGAGGAGCTAGCGCTGCCAGTGTGGATGCCTGTGAGTGTGGATCCCGTGAATGCTACTACCATTGTGAAAGAGCTCAGCCGTTTGTTGGAGGAGAAGAGAATGTTTGAAAGCTCAATTAGTTTTACCATTCACGTGGAGAACCAGGTGCAATTAGTTTTACCATTCAGAAGAGAACGTTTGAAAGCTCAATTAGTTTTACCATTCAGTGGCCAACATCGTGAACTGTTCGCCCGTGGAAGACCGGTGCAATCAACCGTGAAGGAGAGCCGAGTTTTGTCTGTGTGGTAGCCCGTGAATGTGAGCCTGATTAGTTGTGAGAGGAGATAGCAGTCGGCGCTGCGTGAAGGAGGAAGAATCCGCCGCATAGAAGGAAATCGCGACCCATGAGAGATTGCTGCCCGCCCTGAACTGAACGGGAAGCTGCCCAATTAATTGCTGATCAAAACAATTACTTGTTGTAGATCACAACCTAAGACCGCTGCCTGTTAGAGAATCATTGAAGGTTATTGCTGAAACTATCTGCGTGAAGGGAGATGGCTGCCCTTTGCTTGCTGCTCGTGAGATTCTGAGAAGATTGCTAGCCCACGTTGAGTGGAGAGCCACAGAGAGCAAAGAGCTGTTTGTATAATTTTCCATTGAAGCCTGAAGAGAAGCGCAAACTGGTGTGGATGCTGGCTTGTCCAGCTGCCTAAGTAAAGAAAAATATTATTATGTCTTCTGATATAATGTTTAATGTTGCATTAAAATTTGATTTTTAGCCTAGATATGATCAAGAATATCTGACAATAGAAGAACAAATTTCAATTAAGTTGGAAATGATTTTAGTTGATAAGTTGTTGATTGGATTTAAAGCAACTGAAGAAACAATAGTCGATTTTGAAGCAAAGTTGAAGTTTATTGCAGACTGGCTTGAAGAGCCAAAGAATGCTGAAAATGTTGTCTATGCTTCAAAGTTGAAGTTTATTGCAGACTGGCTTGAAGAGCCAAAGAATGCTGAAAATGTTGTCTATGTTTGCAATGAAGAAGGCATCAGGTTTGCAGAGGCTGAAAAGATATTGTTAAATTATGAGCTAATGTTGCAGAATTACACTGCACAGAATACAACTGATTGTAGACGAGCCTGGATGACAATTACTAATTTTGCAGAATTTGTTGAACCTGAAGGAAGATCAAATACTAGAATGCACTATACATCAATGTGTGAAGACTTCAAGCTCTCAAACTGGAAGAGCAGGAAACGGGAAAACATAAACAAATATTATCTGACAGTAACTAAGGTCAAGCTGAAGGAGAAGGAGGATTGTAGAGGTCAAGGCTTGGAACCTTAAACTGTTAGATTGTTTTGTTAATTTGTAAGCCTGACTGAGACTGAGACCAGCAAGCATGTTATGTATTTGTCATTATAGAAAATCCATTTCTACATTAAGGGAGGATGTTAGAGATAATGTAGAAATGCTAGGCATGTTGCTTGGGATTGGATTGTGTGTGTCTCCTAAGATCAGGAGATAGGTTTGAGATCCATGAGTGTAGGATATAAGATTTGGTTTGTTAATGATTGTACACTATATATTGTAATCATTTGATATTAGATAATTGAATTGGTTGAGTACCATTCCTGTGTGTGTGCGAGCCTTTGGCTTTGCACATCCTCCTCTCAAGTTTTCTAAGTTGCCTCACATTTTTAAAGTTGCAGAGATTCTTCTTTATGCAACTACCCCTTATAATCCGTTCTCTATCATCCATCTATACAATTGATGATATACTTGAGCATCTTGTGGCAAAATGCTCTTTTTAAAAAAATTAACAATTAAACCTTTCACAGCACTGAAACCTTTTGCAAAAGATTGACTATGAAATCACAGTACCAATTAACTGCCCAAAGTTGGTGAATTTCATAGTAGATGATTTTGCTAGGATGATTGATATGCTCTTTTTAAAAAAATTAACAATTAAACCTTTCACAGCACTGAAACCTTTTGCAAAAGATTGACCGTGAAATCACAGTACCAGTGAAATGCCCAAAGCTGGTGAATTTCATAGTACATGATTTTGCTAGGATGATTGATAGATTTTGAGCATGGAAAGTATAATATTTTTTAACCACTTACTTTTGTGGATTGAAGTACACATTTTTTTTTTTTCATTGAAAGGTTAGATGGATATATGTCCTTCAAAGGATTCGAGGATAATCATTGGGTAATGCCTCCACTCCCCCTAATGGAACAAAGGACTATGTCTACATCGACATAGTGACTGCATTGTGATTGTGGTTTTGTCATTGAATAACCAATTTGGGCAGTTGGGTTTTCCCGAAACCTGCACCTGCCCACACATCATGATAATAAACCAATAATCATACACAACAATAATAATTCATTCACATACCATTTCTCTTCTGGAATTCATGCCCTCTATGTACTCCCATTTCATAGGACTCAGCTATCACTTAGCTCTTTTAAATCAGTAGGTTAGTCTCCTATCACAATCATGCAATATCATGTAATCATCGATATGCATACATATTCATTACAAATAACAACAATGTAATAATTTTCAATGTACCATGCATTTGATATCATATTCATTATCTAACATATAACTCTAATTCGGTATCCATGTATCATCATGTATTAAATTTACATGATATAAACATAATCAAAACATGAACGTAATTTATAATATTAACATCACACACATATATATAAATTTTGTTAAGTAATAAATCCATATGTCCATAGTGTCATCAAATTGACGATGTTACACAATAATAAGAAAATACAAACATGCAATGATAGTTCAGGTAATAAGGTCAAAACGGGGCATTACAATGTATATGCCCCATCCTTCCTCTTGAATCCTTAATTTCTACCATTCTTCATCTCCTTGACGAGACCAATAGCATCCACTTCCTCTTGTTTCTTTGGAAAAGATTGCAATCTAATTTCCTCATACACAAGATCTACCAAATATTTGGGAAATCTAGTATATCTTCTCAAGCACAAATACCATGAATAAAAGGTGTTGAAAAGGAGCAATCCTCTTTAGGGATACATATTTTAAATCACGATCCTCAACCTTAGTTCCAATGGTGGCCAATTGATCCCTCAATTCACTAACCTTGGTAAAAAAGATTGCCATGGTATCTATCTTACTCATATAAACCACTAAGATTTGGTTTGATAAGAGAATTTATTGAGAAGCACAAGAATTCTGAAATAGGTGAAAAAGATCACCATGGTATCTATCTTACTCATATAAACCACTAAGATTTGGTTTGATAAGAGAATTTATTGAGAAGCACAAGAATTCTAAAATAGATTAACCAAAGCATCAGACATCTTCTTACCAATCTTTTTATTAACAGTTGTGAGATGAAATGATCCTTCACCAAATCAGGGATGATTCTCTTCATTTTGGATTCCTTCTTTCGATGAGCCAAAAATTGTGCTCGATTGGTAGGTTCTGGAATATCCTTTTCAATATGTTCCCAAAGATTTTCTTCTTCCCTAAGAATATGAAGCCTGAGCTTCCACGAAACAAAATTAGAACCTCCCTCCAACTTGTCACATTCTCTTGACCGAGATTCATCTTACATATCATGTCCATATTTCAAGTGCACAAAATTAGTATAATTTATATGACGTGGACAAAACCCTTTTGTAGGGTACAAATGCTTTCCCCAAGTAATCTAGGGTTTCACACCCAACAACCTTATTAGGTCAAGTACCCATCCTAGATAAAATCCAACTAAAGTACAAACTCCCTCTTACTCAGGAGTGATTTCAAGCTACAACTTTTCTAATACCATGTTGGAAATCTCTCAAAATGACATTTCAATGCAATTTACAAATTTCACCTTCGTTCAAGAATGTTGCTTGGACCTTAGACCTAGACATTTAAGCCTTGGCGTTTATGACTATTGTAAGTTAGTGTGTAAAACAACGATAAAAAGATCACAATAATTCACTTCTAACAATCCCAATCTTCACAACATTTCAAGAGGAAAAGATACCAAACAATGAGAAAAGTTTCAACCCATTCTAAGGAAACTTACCAACCAATGACCAAATTTGAAAATGCATGTCAACAAAAACATAAAGAACATATAGTTGGAAATTCAAATCTGAAGATGGCACAAGATATGGACTAGTGAAAACTTCATATATAATCTCAAAATGAGGTACAAGTACATACCATATCCTTCTCTCAAGGATAGTACAAAAATCCAACCAACCAAAAATCCCTAGCTACGGTAAATAAAAAATCTCTAACTCAACCAAGAAGAACCAAGTGCAAGAATCTCTCCAACACAATCTCCAAGGCAAGACATCCTCCTTCTTTTTTCTTCTTTGCCTTAGGGTTTTATCATAAAACTTTAATTTCTAATATCCAATGGTAAAATCCTAACCCTAGAACTCCAAGATGCTCAATGAAACACAAGAAGACCAAGAAATACCAACTCCTCAAGAAAGATAAATATACCAAGTACAAGTAATGACTCAAGAGAGAGGGGGGAGAGAGAGAGAGAGAAGTTACTTTCTCTCTTCTCTTAGTCACGTCTCATCACAAGAGTGAATACAAGTGAGTGAATGAATATGGTATGGAAAGACTATTTCCTTCCACTATTTATATGAGAGGTAAGGGAGGCCAACAATGCTATGTGGGGCCAAGCCCTTACAAGCAACCCACATGAGCCCTTGTAGGCCACGTAAGTGACACATCCACTCTAAAGTACATGTGTCATTATCCAATCGTGATGTTGTGCACAATAATGACTCCAAGTTGATGTAGTTACACAAGGAAATTCCACACCACTCCATCACAAGCCTCCATGAAGTCCATATATCCTCCAAAGGAATGCACTCCATTGGGTCAGGAACCCCCTATAAGAACATTGTCGAAGCCCCATGCATCCCCGATCTATCTTTAATCCTTTGAATAGGAAATCAAGCTACCACATGCCAACTAGGGCTTGAACACTCCTTCATGATACAAAACACTCCACATCCCTTGAAAGCACTCTCCAAGTAAGTGGCTCCCCCACGAGCCCTTAATGAGGGGCATCCACCAAAATACTAAGAAATCTCCACTGCCTATGGAGATAAATCCAAGTCAACACCATTTTTGAGGTCAAGCATCCACTGAGAAAGCTATCTCAGCTATGCATATCCATCATGAACTATCTCTCATGCTACAACCCATCTTGAACCATCCGAGGGCTAGTCATACACCATGTATCCCAAATCTTATAATCGACCATCAAACATGGTGTAAACATTTTCAAAGTAACCCAAAAAACTAACACAACATGGATTGGCCACAAGCAAAGAATGAGGTAGTATTCATGCATTTAAGCACAACCTAGATCCATGGACATACATAATACTATAGCATTATACCCTTATAAGAAACCTTAACCATCAAACTTTACCAAAACCAATCAATTTTTCCATTAATTATTTATTGACCCAAACCGTCAATGTATGATACCTTCTCATTAATGAATAACCATTACCATATTAATGGATGGTCGAAATCACTCAATGGGGATTTTAGCCTCTCTTTCGGCAAACAATATCCACCCGGCAGCAAAGTGATTAATGCTCTTGCTGTGGGGTCCTCACGTGCACTGAGATTCTGCGTAGGGAGAGATGCTTGCCAAAGCAGCTTGCCGGAAAACAATGGATGGGGATGCTGAGCGCCCACCCCATGGATTCCCATGCCCTGTCATCCACCTCTCTGTTGATCACGGCAACATGGGGATCCAGGAAATCAACAGTCTGAAATAAATGACGGGATTGGCAGTCTGGCATCCTTTACTTGTGTTCTGGCAAAGCCTCCGTAGATCCGACAGGTAAATGACGGGATCGAAAGTAAAGGAGGGAAGGGACGGCTGGATGACTGCCTTCTTCAATCGCTGAGTTCAGAGGGGCAGAACCTTCAACTAGGCATAACAGGATAAGCGAGCAGAACCTTCAACCAGGCATAACCAGGATAAGCGGGGAGAGTTGAGGGCATAGAAGGAGAGGCAAAGTAGCTGATACAAACTTCGGCAACCAGGTAAGTATCCAACCATGTCGTCGTCTTCTGGATGGTTAGACAGTTTGAAACAAAACTAAGAGTAATAGTAGCTCTGAATTTCCGTGATAGATCCATTGTTTAGAAGACTTACAAGAAAAATCAGTTTGCAATCACCACTAAAGTCTAATAACATTTAAACACTTTGTGTTGAAAAATTGCTTCAATTTTTGTCCAAATGGGGGAATGTAACTGGATTTCTGGCCAAATACATACTCGTCAAGGATGTAGATGTGACACAAATCTGTGTACATCAAATTGCATCCACTTTCTGGAATTAGGTTTAGAGAAGTACTAGGGCATGGCGTGAGCCAAGAGTTGATTAAAAGTTAAAACGTTTCTCCTGCGTTTTTTTAACACAATTTGGGTCTGAATATATCATAGACTAAAATTGTAATTTTGTCGACTTTTACGTACATTCCACTTCAAGAATACAAATTGATTGTCGTGGTTGGTCTATAGTTGAAGGATGGAAAAAATTGAGCCTTTGTTGCATGTGGTTGACGTGCAACCCAAGAGAAGTTGGAGATTTAAGAAGACTACAAAGCCAATATAGTATGAGTAACTTACAAAGCCTTCTAAGCTTGAGCTTTAAACAAGTAAGACGCTCCATTAAAGCTGTGTTAGAATGCAGGATTTTGATAACATCCTAGCTCATTTCCTGTTTTTGTTATCTAAAACTTGTTCAAATATATTGTTTTAAATTCGACTAGGGTTACAGTTTCAGCCCAACTTACTGAATTTTTAAAGTTTTAGATTGCTCTCGAGTGTCTCTGTTCAATCCCTAAACTCAAAAAATAAAAAATGCAGTAAGTGAATCCTAAATAGTTTTGTCAGAAATAGCATTTTCAGTAAGGAGGACTCTGTTTGATTGTTTTACATTCGTTCGGAATAAATTCCGTTCATTTCATCAATCTAAATAAATAGACACGTTGTCTTACCTGAAACAACAGAGCAACGGACTTAAAACAACAGAGTAGGGTACCAGTTCACAATCATCCGTGCATTGAGATAAATACAAAAAATATTGCAAAGTTATAATCTATTCAAGGAAGTATTAATTGTAAATTCAAGCTAAAACTCTGGTTGAATATAGTGGCAAGTTGAACTAATGCATTGCAAACATTAAATCTCCATTGAATACATTGGCAAGTGGAACTAATGCATTGCAAACATTCTTAATCCGAAAGGAGGACGAGAGTGTTTATGTACTTATCGATAGTTGTAAATGAAGGTAACACAGCATAAACTCAGTGCCTCCATAAAACCAATCATATGACGTGGCTCGCTCATAACAAACTGTAGATAAATCTGTGCACAAATGCAAACCATGTTGCATTTTTTTGTTACATCAAAGGAATAATGTCATGGATGGTTAGACAGTTTGAAATGAAAATAAGAGTTATAGTAGCTCTATCTAGAAATTTTACAGTGAATTTCCGTGATAGACCCATTGTTTAGAAGACTTACAAGAAAAATTGCAATTACCATTCATTGCAAATTGTTAAATTTCAACATGTTTATGAATAACTCTTAAGCTTTGAAATGTTAGTTACGTTCATCTGCATTAAGTTCTTTCATATTTCTATGAGTATGGTGATGCCTATTTTTATTAGTGAGCCCATATTATTGATTTAATTGATAATGCATATAGATTCTTGGTTTAAATCTTGTTTTTGTCATATATGTGTCATGGATCTACTGAACTGAATAAACTTTGCATAAACAACAAATACATCCCTGGATAATAACGGGAAATGTAACTTTAGAAACGGAGACTTAACTGGAAATGTAACTTTAGAAATGGAGACATATGCATAGAAAGGAAATTCAATGGAAGGTAAGGTAGCGTCTATTGACTAAAGTTGTGGATAATAAATGGAAATGTAACTTCATAAATGGAGATATATGCATAGAAGGGAAAATCAATGGGAAATTAAAAGGAGGGTAAGGTAGTGTTTATTAACTAAAGTTGAAATACTCTGTCAAAAATTAAACGATGAATTTCAATGCTAGTACATACTACTATTGGTGCCCCAAATTACTCCATTGAAAGATTGTAGTGTTACTCTTATGGAAAAATATTTCCTTCAACATGTATTTTTGCCATAACTTTTTCTCAGCATTTTTGTTTTTGTTTTGTGTTGTATCAACCTATCACAACTCAATTAGTAAAATGAAAAGCCAAAAACATAAACTAGACAGGCAGATTATGAAGCATGCTATCTACCCGACAATTTGCACTTGGGCCCATCCGACGCCGTCGAGTGATAACTTACTCCATTTCAGTCGTTGTGAATGCACCACCCTCTATCATGGAAGCTCTTCTCACCTGCACAATCCATGTTTTGTTTCAGCTTGCCATCCAACAGGTCCATTACCTTGCCCAGCTTCATTTGAAAACCGGATCCATCGTCTGTCGATATGATAACGGGATCACCTCGCTAATTAATTCAACTTTAATTATTTTTCTTATTTTAGATTGATGTTTCTGTTTTAATTATGTTAGATTTTTAGTTTAAGATTTACAGCGTTTTCCCTTGAGCCGTCAATTAAAAAGTCAAATCCTCTCGACTGGGGTACTGCATTTTCGGGGTAAAAGAAATGTGAAGCTCGGGGTTTGACAGATTCATTAGCGGCAGGATCCACAAATATCAAAGCAGCCATAGATTGTTACTTGCTAAAATTATATGGTGCAGAATGCTAAAATCCGCAGGATTTGGAAATGAGAAACAAGATGGGTTCTTGCTGGGTGATGATAGAGAAACACAAGAGAAAGGCTATAATTATTCCTGGTTTGTAGATCATATCCCTTTTACCATTTCTTTTTATATTATTTTGGGTATGGATTGATGGTCATGTAAATTTTATATGTCAAATGTGAAAATGGACTCTAATGCACGGTATTCACCATGTGCTGCTTTTGTTGTTACGAGATTTGCGAGTGCTGCATGGATATACTCCATTGCTGCTACCCTTGAGAGAGCAGGAAATGATGCACGTGTCGTATTTATCCGGTTCTCAAATGAAGCTGGGCAAGGTAATGGACCTGCTGGCAAGCTTAAACAAAACATGGATTGCCCAGGTGAGAAGAGCTGCCATGACAGGGGGTGGTGCATTCAGAATGACTGAAGGTGAAGGCTAACGGAGTAAGTTATCACTTGATGGCATTGGATGGGCCCTAGTGCAAATCGTCGGGTAGATAGCTTACTTCGGCAGATTATAGTTTCATTACAATGGTTTAGTTTGGTTTGGTATCTTCTGCCCCTGCTTCGGCTTTTAGGATGGCAATTATTAATATTGTTAATTGGTGGAAAAATGGTTATATGATTACCCATTATTATGTGTTTTGATAAACTAACTTTCTACATGGACTAAGCCATAGTCAAATCCGATTGTTAACTTACTAGATGGCAATAGTCAAATCATTAATTCAGAATTCAATTAATTAATAATTATATAAGAATTAATACAGTATTTAATTATTGGTCTCAAACATTGTTGTGGCGAGTGTAAGTTTTATAGGAATCATTCTTTTCCAAAGTGGTTATTTGATGATGTACCTTAAGAACAATGACAACAACACAATATGGTTGATGTAGGGTGTTGACCTTAGTTTTATTAGAAGGGGTGGAAGTATTACCCCGTGTATCTTTTGAAACTTCGAGTCATGGAAGTGGGCATGTTAAACCACTCTCTGTTAGACATGTGATGGTAACTATCATTTCCTTGATGGAGAAGTTAAGCTGATATAGTCAACTCTTCCACTTAGGGTTAGATATAGAGTTAGATCAATATAGTCGACGCTTTAGCATATTCCAGTGGAGGAAATCATATTATGTGGAAGATGGAAGTAGGCCACGGAGGAAGGATGATTCAAAATTAGCAATGTTCCACCAAGTTTCCGGGACGGGGGGGCGTGGGAGCGGGGAAACGCACATTGGGGATGTGTAGAGACACCCCAAATTTTTGGGGTATTTTGGGGGACGGGGGGGGCGGGGAGGCGTCAGGGTCCCTAACATAGGGGGATCGGTCTCTAAAATTATAAAAAAGAAAATAATAATAATAAAAATGTGACCCCCAACATATGAACATATCAATTCCTCATCCCATCACCATTTGCACACTAGCATGCTTATGTTCCCGAAGAATTTAGTGTAATTTAATGTAATCGTTATAGCCAAGCATATCATATTGATGTTTGTTTCTTTTTATTTGTTTCTATTTCGTTTTAAAATGACCATTTAGTGTAAAAGCCTAAAATTTAAGATGAACCATTTCTTTTGTAAGTAAAAAAATTTAAAAAATCGAGGGCAGTGGGGGCCTGTCGAAGCCCCCCATTTTCAAGAGGGGCCGTGTGGGAGCCCCCAATCCGGGAAACTCCTAGATCTGCGTTTCCCCAAGTTTCGCAGAAAGGGGGGTGCTGGAAAACGTTTCCCATGGAGCCCCCCAGCTCCCGGGGCGTGGGAAGTGTAGGGGGCGAACCCCCAACCCTGGGAGGCGCGTCCCCGTGGAACACTAAAAATTAGTTGAGAATGTTGCTTAAGGATTAGATATGCCAATTTTATTTCCTCATTTGGTTCCTACTATGTTTAATGGCAAAGCATCAACTTAAAATGTTTTAAAGAATTGTAACTTAGAATTGTTACAGTCAACATTTCAGAGGATGACACTGATGCTATCCCTCAAGGACCTCTGCCTTCGCTAGTTACCATTCCATCATTATTAATTTTCTTTGATATTTAATTGGGTATTTGTTTGAGCGCCTCGCCTTTTGAAGATCCAAAGATTTATAAAGAACTCGGTATGTTCTATGTTTATATGGCATAGAATCTATGCTCCAAGGTTAATGGAGAATTATGTTTATACTAATTCTAACTATGCTTTCAATCTAATTGGATCATCGAAATGACCACCCGTATTATTTGTTGTTAACGGACTCATAACATAATATACTAATATGTAAAAAAATTTGTGTGAAATACAACGTAAACCATTCTTCATTCCTTATTATTTAGTTAATTAGATATTTAATTCTAATATTTTACTTTATTTATTATTAAAAAGATTTCCTTAATACAACATAACTCATCATTCATTATTTATTTCTTTAGTTAAATTTATATATAATTATAATAATAATATTTTATTTATTAAAAAAATATCATTTATGTAACATGTGCTTTTTTTTTTGGGATGGTACTTGCGTGACACGAGGTCCAAGGATCCAATCCCTCTACCACTATACCCCTAGGTTCCCCACACACCCCACAAGCATGGGACATAGGTAAAGTCAGTGTGATTTGAACTCATGATCTCCATTTACAACTGTGACTTCATAACAATTGAACTGCAAATGAGCCACACTCGTGCGGGATATGTAACATGTACTTTGACCAATATGATAAAAATAATTTAAAGCAAAATTAATAAACTTCTGCTTATAGAATTCCAACCATGTAACATGTACCTTGACCGATATGATAAAAATAATTTAAAACAAAATTAATAAACTTTGGCTTATAGAATTCCAACCATAAATTTATCACATCCCATTTGATTAGAATTTCAATCTATTTTATAAAAGTGAGTTATTAAATAGGATTGACTAAATGCTTTATGCTATAAAACGAACTTGCAATATCTTTAAAGTGGACCAGCTACATGATGAAAAAGAAGAAAAGATGGCTTGCCACTAGTTCTACTCAAATTGAATTTGTTCTATGGAATCATATATTAATGCTAAGAGAGTAAGAGGCCTCAGGTGAACTTGAATTTGTCTTCAAGTAGCCGCGTATGCGTATGTTTTTAGAAATGAAGAATTCCCAAACGTGAAAAGTCAATTGTGAGCAAACCACCATGACTCCCAACAATGTCCTAATTTATGGTGCGTGGTGGCCTATATTTCTTTAAAGCTTAAAAAAACAACGCATGAGATTTACATCTTGACTCTTTAATCCATATATAATGTTGGATCATTCAAATAAAACCACGGGTCAAGATTCGTTCTTAAAATTTTAGTTCATTTTGTTGGATAAGATTATTTGGTGGGTGGGTTCTTGATTCCATAAACAAGAATTTTTTTTCTTTTATTTTCGTAAAATATTAAGAGTTGTTTTTGTAGGTTCAACCTTACTATACCTGCTATGGATAGTCATTTTATTGCTAAGGCAATGTCTACTCTCTCAATTACCATGAAATATATTGATGATCTTAATTTGTAACGATTACTAATCAATTATACCTTATGGCATTTACTATCACCTAAAATAGTTTTGTCAACATAGGACTACTCAAGGGATGATCTGTAAACCATCATGGATATTCCATTGGATCAATTCATCACAATGGATCTTATAGCTTAGTCATATTTATCTACTTTTTAACTGATTATTTCTAAGCTATATTAGACTACCTTTTAAAGATTTTATTTTTGTATGTGATTGTGTAGAGGTGTTAAAATGGGCAAGTGGGAGGATATAAATGAGCTGGAGGTTGAAGATCCAGAAGATATAGTAGAGTTTTTCGTTGAAGATTTGACATGGACAGAAATATGGGGGGACCAAGTCGCAATTATTCCATATTGTAGACTTCAAGATTTTATAAGAGCAGAGCAAGCGAGAGAACGCGCTCCTACTCAGTTTGTTGTTCATACTCGACAAACCTGAAAACTTGAGGAGAGAAAAAAAAAATTGACACATATTTGGAGTATACTATGTGAGTATTTGTAATTACTCATAATTGTTTGTGTGATACATGTTTACATATTTTGTTAACTTATCATTCAATTTCATTAAAAAAATCATGCATCTATATCTTCAAATAATTGTAGCTATATGTAATAGGTATTGTTGCGCATATGGTCCGGAGTCTAGTCGTAAAGGGATATTCTTACAACGAATACACTTGAAACTACAACAAAAAAGCGCACTTTACGTCGAAGCATTAAAATTGGTTGTCAATGCCACTTCATTGTGCCTCGACTTTGCATGAAACCAAACGATGTTGTTATTACATATACAACGTGTAGGCATATTGACAAATTCAGTGTTGTATGTCATGGCAAAGATGCAGTTGGAAGGCCTCTGACTTTCAATTATGCACCACGTCTTACAGATGATCTACGAGTTAGTGTGAAACAAATGGTTCAAGATGGTTTTAACACCACAATGATATGGGATAAATTCATTTATGATGTGGAGCATCAAACTGGTCAGTTGTTCACAGGGACAACTCGGGACAACTTAATGACAAAACAAGATATTTTAAACATGTGCAATGATCTAAAAAGGAAAGAACAATCAATGATCCAACTAGCGTGGATTGTTGATACTATCAATGTTCATATAAGGTTTTTTTCTACCAACAACAAGATGTTATGCAAAATGTTCCATTTATCATTGGTATACAAACTAGTTGGATGCGCTCAATGATGGTGAAATACTCCCACAATAATGTTATATCCATGGACTCTACATTTAGCACAAACAAATATGGGGTGAGTACATATCTCGTGAATCTCGTTTAATTATAGTTATTAAAATGATTTCATGTATGTGGACTTTACATAATATAATCACGTGTTTATTTGAATGAAGTATCAACTTTATACATTGATAGCTTTCAACAAACACCATAAGGGTGTCCCAATATCTTGGGTTATTTCCTCACGTAATACAATAGAGGATATTAAAGAAAGGTTACCAACATTATTTAACCAAGGAATGAAAGAGCGTCCATATTGGCATGTTCATGCTTTTATTGCAAATGATGTTGCAGCTGAGATCGAGGCTTTAAGGTGAGTTTCATAATTATTTATAGAGGGGACAGGGGGACAAGAATAATGTTTCATTACATATATCCATATATTAATCTTTTTTAGTGTAATTATGTTTCATGTGTTTAACTGATTCATCAATATTATTGTGCGTATGGCATGTTCCTCATGCATGGATGAAGAATGTTTTAAGCAAAGTAAATGGAAATGAAAATAAAGTCTCAATTTTTCGAGCTTTAGGAGAAATCACGCATTCATGTCTGGATGACGACTCAGTTAAAAAAGCAGTTGCACGGATCTTTGATGAATTCAAAGATCAAGAAAAGTTTTTGAATTATTTCAAAACGACTTGGCTAGACAACAACAAAATTTGTAAGCAGTGTAGCTTTGTGTCATTGTTATATTATCTGTCACAAATTTTTTATTTACTAGGTTATCACTGACCCCCTTCATTTTCCAAATATGTGGGCGAAAGCTTATAGAAAGTTTCCACATTCAAATCAAGACACAAATAATGTGATTGAGTCATACCATAGGTACTTAAAGTATGGATACCTTGATGAGAAGAATAATGCATGCCACAGACGGGTTGACTGGTTAATTCATGTGTTGTTGGAAAATGTTGAACCTTATTACATTCATATGCAACATTTAAAGGAAGTTGGTTTTATACGACCAAGAAAATCCCAGGAACAACTAGCCAGATGCTAGTGCAAAGCATATGAATGTTTAAAGTGTATGTGGGCGAAAGCTTATAGAAAGTTTCCACATTCAAATCAAGACACAAATAATGTGATTGAGTCATACCATAGAGACTCATAGGTACTTAAAGTATAGATACCTTGATGAGAAGAATAATGCATGCCACAGACGGGTTGACTGGTTAATTCATGTGTTGTTGGAAAATGTTGAACCTTATTACATTCATATGCAACATTTAAAGGAAGTTGGTTTTATACAACCAAGAAAATCCCAGGAACAACTAATTAGATGCTAGTGCAAAGCATATGAAATACTAGATGAAGAATGCGTATGTGATATGATAAATACCAATGAATATTGGGTTCATATCCAAAACAAGAATACACGTGATACTTGGTATAAGGTCATATATACAGGGTCTGATTTTTTCTTTTGTAATTGTGATTGGGCAATGAATGGCAATGTTTGTAAACATGTCTTAAAGGTTGGCATGGTGGTAGGAAAAAATGTTTTCGATTAGCATGTATCACCAAATGTTTCTTCAGTTGTTGAGAGGCCTAGATTTCAAGTTGATTTAAATGAAATAGTTGTTCCCAGTCCAGAAATCCAAGAAGAGCTTCCACCAATATTTGATTATCCTAATGGTGATTCCTCATGTCACGTAGATTTGACAACTATAAGACCAAACAATGCCATGTCTGAGGCCGATGAAATTAAATTTCTTATGTCATCAACTCATCAAACACTAAGGTGCTTATTGGATACTAAACCTGCTTGTTTCAACCATTCACGTGCGCTTAACAACCTAGTATACAATGTAGGTCAAGAGTGCAATAAAATGTTTACTTGTTGTATAAATCCATCTAAGATCACTAAACAGAGACACTGTACTTTTTTGAGCCCACTCAATAAAAAAGGGCAATGTGGCCAAGCATTACATCCAACAAAAGATGCAATGGACTTTCAAAGGGTTGGACGAGTTCACGCAAAAAGAAAAGCATGGATGACCAAATGGAGATTTGTTCTCGAAAAAAAAAGAAATGTCGAGCATAGATAAGATATAGTGAATCGTTCTATTCCATACAATAGAGGTACTTGAATATAATATTAAGTTTTGGTTAATTTGAAGCAAGGTATATGATTCAACCCAATGCCATAGTCTAATTATTTTGGTGATTATTGTTACAGTTGAGGGATGCACTTCTCAGTCTATTCCACCTTGTCAACTTCGATTATTTCATGATAGTGTTGTTGAAGATTCCTCATTGTTGGTTGATAATTCAATAGCAGAAATGGAAGTGGATTATACATTCAACCCACTACAACATAATAACAAGGCTTGTATAGGTATTGTAATTAATTTCACGCTGATTTTTTTTAAATGTGCCTATGGTCATAGTGAGAACACTTTCTTGGTTGTTTTTACAGGAAAGGAGTCTGTTGTCCAAGAACGTTCACGACATCATGGCCAATCAAATTATGTTATTACATCACACTTCGAACGTGTCGAACTGTTGCATACCAAAAAGAAAACCATGAATGAGAAAATGGGGATTGTCACATACCCCAATTTTGTAAAATTATGTAATTTGTTTTATTTATTTCTGAGACATTATGTTAAACTTAATCCTAAGTAGGGATTGATGACTCAGCAGAGTCAACAGTAATGGAGTGTAATTCAGAATATTTTATTAATAATAAATAAATTGTGGAGACAACAGCATGGGAGAGCTGTGAAAAAGAGGTTACTGGTCAAACTGGTGGATGGAACTAGGTGGCAGGAAAAAGACAAGTGGCAGCATCCTCAAACACTTCCTAAGTTGCAGGTGGCAACTTCCCTATATTTGGGGTCATGATTCCCCAAGAAAGTGGAATGTGAGCAGATGGCTCATTAAATGACAGTTAACCCAACTAAGACCTAGGCAATCTTTAAAAGTACTCAATGAAGAGAGCTAAGGCTGCTCAGTTTTTATTCCAGGAAGAATTCATTCAGGTGAATGTGATTCAGGAATTTCATTGAGGAAAGAGGGAAAACAATAAGGAAGTGTTGTGAGTGATTGCTGCAGTAACTTGATTCTTATTACAGCCATTTGGGCTGAGAGAACAGACTGATAGTTCTGAGTTAATACTGAGTTGAAGACTGGTATTTGATTTGCTGCACCTAGTTCCAAGCCAGGGAGACCAGAGCAAGCTCGGGGGTCCTGAGAAGTCGCTGTCTGAGCGCTCTCCAGGAGTTGGTAGGGAGGAACGGCCTCCCATTGCTGTTGTTATCCACAACATTAAACAGGTTCTTAATTCATTTCTTTATGTCTTTCTGAGTATAGATGGATGAATGTTATAATTATTTATATGTCTGAATAATTGATTAGTATCTGTAAAATTAGTATCTTGGAATGTTAGTAGTAAAACCTGTTAGTATTACTGTGTTTTTCCACATCTGGTATCACCAGATAGTACTCTAGCACAGTATCTCAGTGTTTAGAAGAAGTATTCTTCTGAACTGAGTTTCCTAATTTACTTACAATTATTACAAATGCTTTTACAAATTCATGAACTGTTTTCTTACTGTATTACAAACTAGTTTTAGTATCGTATCTTATTTTCTGAAATACTAACTGTAAGAATGTAAAGATAAACTAAGTATTTTGTAGCTTAATTTATGATCATAATCTTCTAGTTTTAAAAGAGGATTTAACCCTTAGAAGTTAATAAAATAAATCTGACAGAAGAATATAATTAGGCATCTGTATTCTTTTATCTGTTTAAAGTTACAAAAATTTTCCTATTTTGTATCAGTCTACAAAAGAATGCAATGTTAAAGTACCGTATGCCCTTTTATTTAACTAAGTTTAAGTATATATTATAATTATTAT
>LPNX010714529.1:97371-215324 GCA_001517045.1 Pseudotsuga menziesii
TCTTTACCTGTAGGAAGCTGAATAGTCTGGTTAACATGCATTATATCTATTTTTCTTTATTGAATGAAATTGGCACAGCATATGATTTTCTATTACTTTAAAAGATCTGTTAAGCAGCGATCCCAAAACTTTACCTCGGTATCTGTAAGAGAAAGAAAACTGTTGCGTTAGCTTAGTAGCTAAGTAAGCCCAGTCTAACATAGCATATCCCCTTGCTGTTGCAAACAGAAAACAATCAGAAAATTGACAAGAAACTCAGCTTGTATTCTAAATACAAGTAAAGATCATTCAGTTACAAAACTAATAGCATTAACTAATCAATATTTAATGATTGTTTTAGTGTGAGTTTATGTTATTTATAAAAGTTTAAATTTTTTTGAAATTTTGGGTTTTGACAAGGATTTCTTCTAGACATCAAGGAAGTGTGGAACATAGGTCAAATTTAGTGCAACATTTGGCTCCATACAATAGAGGTATGAAGATTTTATACTATTTGTTAATTTACATTAACTAAGGTAGTTTTGATTATTTCAATGAGCTTATTGCCATTTTATAATTATTTTGGTAATTATTGTTATAGTTGAGGAATCAACATCTCAATTTGTTCAGAGCTATCGACCTCGATTATTGCATGAGAATATTGTCACGGGTACCTCATTTTTAGCGCTTGATATAACCGCAGTGGATGTAGAAGTGAACAATACATGAAATCTACTGCAACAAATACTGTTGTCAAACTTAGTTATTGCAACTAATTTTTTGGAACCAAAGGAAGGTCCAACAATGCCATTAATCCCGGACTTGAACATATGACATTATTTGTTCAAAGGTGAAAATATTTAACAAAAAATGACTAGATTTAAAATATTTTAAATAGGCTCAAGACATCTTTTCAACCAGTTATGTCTATTTGTCAAAATTCCATGGCATCATAAATCCTACACCTCTTAATCAACCTCTTCTTTAAATTTGGCAAGGCTTCATTATGTCCTTAACGTTATTTATTTTAGCAGTATATTAATGGTTACTAAATGTATTACATAGTGTAGTACTGTATGTTCTTTTCATATTGTGACATCATTTTTTAATTGGTTGATGATTTAGTACATGGGGATTTTTAATTTGACCTTTTTTTGTCTCCTCTATATGTCGAGGCCAAACTCATGAGGGAAATAGATATAATAAGAAATCATGAATTGTTCAATAAAATAGGTATATGATTGATGTTCATCATATTTACATGGGATATTTTGAAAGATTATAAACTGTCCTTTTTTTTAGTACAAACTATTCCTTTGATACTTGTTCCAACTATTTATTTACCAATTTTTTGAACCAATTATTTTAATTCCCACATGAGTTTTCAAATACATGTACATATTTATGATATTAAAAAAATGTCATTTTATTTGGTATTTAAAATCTTTATTGAAAACCAGGGGATTGGCAAGTGCGGGTGGGATCATATTCGATCCCAGAGGAAACAAAGTATTGACTTATGCCTGGGGTCTTGGACGAAAGACCAACAATGAAGCTGAATGTCTTGCACTCCCCTTTGGGATGGAACAGATCAAGCATAACAAAATCACTAAAGTTACAGTCTTGGGTGACTATATTCAAGTTATTCGTAAAATGATATCTGGGTACAACAAAGGAGGAGTTAAAATTCGAAGGGTTTATGATCAGATCAGGCAAACCTCTGCAAACATTCAAACCTCCTTCGTTCATATTCTCAGAAGCAACAACTTGGAGGCAGAAATCTTAGCAAATCAAGGGGATAAGCTAAAAATCAGAATTTCTAGGGTGAATGGCATTTTAAAAACTTCAAGTTATGTTCCTTAGAAATAATATCATGGTGTGGTGGCCCCAAAGGGGGAACTTGGGTGGCCTAGACCCGGTTCCTAGCGCCCCTACCTTGGAATTTTCCAATTTCCATTGCTATAAGGTGGAAGCAACTCCTCCTCCTCGAATTAGCAGCCACTAGCGTCCTCACTGCATCCGGCATCACACACTCTTCTCCGCGACCAGCTGGCGTGCATGCATTTCCATCGTCATATCCCATGTGAAGGGTGTTAATGCCATAAATGGCTCTCCCACGATGATAAGATGCATGACACAAACAATGGAAGGCGATAACATTTACCCCTCAGCTCAGTTCTTGGGTCATTTTGGTCGCAGTGTAGAGTTAATTTCACCCACAACAGACTTCTTGCACTCCTCAACTCTCGGTATTCTCAATATTGAGGATAAGGGGAGGCCACCCAACGCACAGGCGATGCAGACTTCTTTCTTTGATCATGCAGGCTTGGATTCTTGTGCAAAGATGGTTGGAAATGATAAAAAAGTAATGTTGAATGATTTGCAGGCGTCATTGAAGGACATTAAGAAACACCTTCATTGGCTCTATGACGTTGTGAATAGGGGGGTTAAAGAAGGAAATTCTACAGCTGAAGAAGTCAAGTGGATGGCCAGGCAAACGGGAAACCATGATGTCAGGATTGAATATAACCACAAAGATCTTTATGAGCTTATGGGAACCATTGGATATATGAAGGAAGACTTGCACAAGTTAGTTAGCATGAATCAGTGCAACCATTGTCAAACCTCTCATGCAAGGGATCATCCAATGGAGGAGACCTTAGTTGCCCAGTTTGAAAAATCTCCACGGGTCAAGTAGCAAGAACAGTTTCAGTATTATGGTATTTTATGTTTTTATGTCTTTTAATTTTAGGAAAATATGTACGTATCTACCCTTCAAAGGGCTTCAGAAAGATTTTTTTGAACAACAGTAATGCTCTGGTTTTAGCTTTCAGTTTCAGCAGCTTAGGCATTTTTGTGATAAACAATTTGAATTCCAAAGTTTTATCTCTTTTTTTTTTGTAAGTCTAGCTGCATGCAGCCTTTTATATAATACAATATATTCTTGATTCTTGTTTAAAAAACAAATATTTATTCAAAACATTTCTTTAACATTTGTTTCAATTTGAAATGATGCAAGTTAGCCTTTGATATTGCATTTAGGTATGTGTATTGTTGTATACAATAAAGTTGTAAGAATTTCAAATATTTTGTTATTTTCTTATAAGTTATGAAACTAGCATAATTTATTCATACATTTATTGTATTAATGATTTTCATCACTTATTTCCATAAATTAGAATATTTCTCATATATACTAAAAGCAAAAAAACATTGTTTTCCTCTATAGTAATGGATAATACAAATACTTCAAAAAATTTCTTTGTTCTCGATGATATAAGGCAGCAAGACGACTTTTGTTCCTACTTCAAAAATATTCTCAACAAAGAAAATGGTGTTCAATGTCGCTTATTTGATGATATCCTTGAATTTTTATTAAAGATTAAGGAAATAGTTGACGATTTCCTACATGTTTGTCAAAGAGAGGTTGTTTGGAAGCTTCGAAGAGAATGGTTACAATGACAAAGGGACATGGACCTTAAAGTAACCATTGATCTAAAATGGTGTTGCATGTGCCATACATCTGGATGCAAATTTAAAGATCGAGAGAAATTAGAAGATGTATATATGTGTAAATTTCTTTTGAATATTTTATTTAATAATTGCTTTACCCATATTCAATTCATTATAATATGTATTTTTAATGAGTGATTTTTTATACTACATTGTTTTCTTCAGTGGTTCTTTGGTGATTTTGGACAAGTTCCTCATGGATAAAGCTTCCACCTAGAGTGCATTTGCAGAGGCTTCCACCTAAAGATCTATTTGTTTCTAGTTATCCAAAGCTTCCAGCAAAAGTATTTTGGGAGGGCTTCCCATTCTCTTGCCAAGTCTGGCTTGTTCTAGAGGGATCCCTAGTAATAGTCCTTCCAACATTCAAAGAAGTCATCAAAATTTGTTGGCAACGTTATACCTGTATTCAACTCTTTGAAAGTTCACTGCCAAACTTCCTGGGAGAACTTGCATTCGATGAACATGTGTTGCAGGGAATATTTGGAGTCTTTGCACAAAATGCACCTCATTGGACCTTCAATGCCCCTCTTCCTCAGGTTCTTCGTTGTCAGCGTTTTCCGTTGGGCCAGGGTCCAATAAAAAAAAAAAAAATTGGTAAGGCGTCATTGCTCCATATTTTTTCCCATTTCCTTCCTTCGTTGTGATCATGGAAACTTGTTGTTGCTCAATATACAAATTTGACTTCATATACGCCTGTCTTTCCCTAGCCACACCCATCTGGCAAGCAACGGTGGACTGGGGCTGACCCTTGCAACAGATCTAGTAAGGCATTGAAGTCTGGGCGTAGATTATCTGGGAGCTCCAAGTCTGTCCAGCCGTCCCATCTGCCTCGACTCATCCATTTGGAGAGGTCATAGAGTGTTCTGGCATTTGCTTGCTCCATCCATCGCATTAGCTCTGCTAACTCCTGCGTGAAGTTTACATGAGAGGTGGGACCAATATTATCATCCCATATCTTAACCTGTTTGGCACTTCCAAGGATCCAGTAGATTTGGTCATGAATGATGTATGTCACCTTCTTGCACAGCTCCAAGACATGCGTTCCTTTCCTACTTTGGTCTATTGCTTCAATGCATCTTTTCCTATCTCCAGTCATGTTTTTTTTTTGGAGAATATCCTTCCACCATGTTCTTTTTCCTGTAATTAATCTTCAGAGTATTTTGGCTCCCAGAGCCAGGTTCATCTTATTTGGGTCTCTGATTCCTATACCACCACAATTCTTTGGTTTGTAGGCAGTATTCTGGTTCACTAAATGAAATTTTTTCTTTCTATTGTTTTGATTTCCTCCCTGCTAGAGAAATATTTTAATTTCTTTTGTGATTTCCTTCATGGTTTTTTTGGGTGCTAGGGAGATCGAACAGGTTTAGATTGGATAGGCTGAGATTAACTTACCGACAAAGTTAATCCATCTTGTCCCACAGGAGGTGATTTTCCTTGTAATCTTGTCGACCATCACTTGCCAGTCTGCAACTATTTTTTTCCCTTGAAGAACAGGATCCGAGATAGTTGAAGGAATTCCATTCTGACTTGATTTCGAAGCCAAGGGTTCTTCCTATCCTTTCCAGGGTGCGTGGTGGATAGTTCCAACCATATACTTTGGATTTTGCAGAATTCACTTTCTCATCAGAGGCTTTTAGAAAGGTGGATAGGGCACCTTGAAATCTTTATGCAATGATAGTTGACGCACCCCCTAGCAAGATAGTGTCATCGACAAACTGTGCGTGATTTCCAACTTTGAATCCATTAGCTATCTTCATCCCTTTTAATTCACCAGAGTTTTGCAGATTTTGGAATTTTATGCTCATTGATTCTACCACCAAGAGATAAAGGAAGGGGGGCAATGGGCAGCCTTGTCAAAGACCCCTTGTTGCCTAAAAGAACTTGGTGGGTCTGTCGTTTACAAACAGAGGAATCCATGGGCTGTTGATACATGCTTTTACCCATCTGAAAAATCTTGTGGAGAAACCAAACTTAGACATAATTTCGAAGAGGAAGAAGTGGTTTACTCTATCAAATGTGTTGGCCATCTCTAGTTTAATAGCCATGCCTTGTTGCTTTCTTTCCATGCTGGAGTGGATAGCTTCCTGAACTATGGTGATGTTGTCAAGTATATGGCGCCCAGCTACAAAACCTCCTTGTGATTCTAATATGAGATGACCCATATTGTTTTTCATTCTACGTACCAGAATTTTCGAGAGTATCTTATATGAGGTGTTGCATAGCGAAATTGGCCTGAATTGATCCAACGATTGGGGGATTTTTTCTTTAGGAATTAAAGACATGAAGGATGAGTTGGTCGCCCCGCCGATCTTGTCCTTTTTCCTGGTCCAATTTAACATTTTTTCAGATCTTCCTTTATGATGTCCCACGCTGCTCTATAGAAGTTTATGGTGAAGTTGTCTGGTCCAGGTGCTTTATCAGCTTGAAGAGACCATATTGCATTTTTTATCTCAAATTATACGATCGGTTTTGATAGTTCTTTGTTCTCTAGATCGGATATGAGCGTTGGTATACCAGAGAGGAGATCTGCTTGAGATGTCGGATCAGTCTCCTCGTTGTCTGTGTAGAGGTCTCGAAAGTGGTTGAATTCATGGTCTTTAATTTCCTCCTGCCCTTCAATCTTGTTTCCGATTTTATCTTTTAGTTCTTTGATGAAGCTATAGCTCTGTCGAGATTTTGTTTATTGTCCCCACTTTTTAACCATAACTGGCTAGATTTTATTCTCAATTCCTCTTCCACTTTCCTTGCAGCTCTTAAAATTTTTGCATTCAATTAATTTTCCTGGGTTAGGATCATTAGGGTTACCTCTTTCGTTTCCATCCATATGTGAAGAGAAGCCAAATCTCCTTTAAACCTTGCTTTCAATTGATTTGGGATCTTGTGATCATTTTTGACCCAGTTCTTTATAACAAAGCACACACATCTTAATTTTGATTCCTAGATGTAACTGGACGATCCCTGACATTGCAAATTCCATGCATTTTTTATTATATCCATAATTTTCTCGTCATGCAGCCAGATCAAGTTGAAGCGGAATGGCATTGGCCCAAGATTTGCAAGTGATGTTAAATTCAGGCCGAGCTGATAGGCTTATGATCCGAGACTGCCGAGGGAAGAGTGAAGGAAGTTGGAAGAAGGTATTGCTGAAGGAAAGCAGCACTTACCAGGAATCTATCTAGTCTTGCCGCAATATGTCCTGCTCTGACTCTTCTGTTGCTCCAAGTGTACTTCCCATTCTTCATTTGAATATCCAGCATATCCGGATATGAGATCAAGTCCTCCATCCTCTCACCAAATGGATCTCTGACTTTTGTTCCTCCCCATTTCTCCAGCTGTGATTTAGTGGTGTTGAAATCCGAAGCTATGAATAGGTTTTTTCCTCACAGGTCCTCAAGAACCTTTGAAATATCTTCCCAAAAGATTACCTTATCTCTATAGTGTGTTGGTCCATATACATTATAGATATACAACGAGTTTGCGTCATCCTTTTCCTGGATTTTGGTGTGAATCCAGTGTTAGTTTTCCATCAATGATTTTATTGAGAAATTATTTGAGATTAAGGTGGTTATTCCCTCAGAGGCTCCTTTGGAGCTTATAGCCATTCCATGGTAATTTTTCCAAATCCGAGAGAGTGCCATGATATCCGCCTCCAGCATTTTTGTCTCTTGGATTAGCAGTATGTCTGGCTTTTCTGATTTTATTATAGCTTTTATTACTTCTACTTTGGTTGAGCCTCCCAGCCCCCTACAATTCCAAGAGACGACTTTCATCATTTCTTGAGAGATTGAGATCTTGCTTGAGATATGCCATCCACTTTAGTCCTTCCTAGGTTTCTTGGGTGTTCTAGGAGCTTTGTTTCTTCCAAGCTTCGTTGTTTTCCCAACTCTATCTCTCTTTTTGCTTCCTGCTCTCTATGATATCTTTGTGATTTCCTTCCTCTTGTGTTCGGTTGCAGCGCTGCATCATGCATTTCCTATGAACTTTGTGGAAGCAATTGTTCTGGGGATTAATATTTTTGTGCTACTTTGCTGTGTTTTACCATCTCTGCCCAGGATCCTCCTAGTGTTGCAAACCCTTCGGGTGTTTTTTCTTTCATGTCGTTTCTAGAAGACATAGGAGCAATATTTGCAGCTGTCAGGACCTCTTCTTCTTCTGCTTCTATTAATCTGGTGTCCAAGGATGGGATCTCTCCCTCTTCCATATGCAATGCCTGAAATTGATTGTTAGTCAAGGTTTCTTTTTCTTCTTGGGGCTTTTCCTTGCTTGTCGTTGGCTGAGATCCACTTGATACTGAGACTAGTGGGGTCATTTTCCTTCCCCTTTTGGCCTACTGTCATCCTTCATCTTACTTTTTTTCTAGAATTCCATGCACAACTTTAGGGCAGTTTTTGACAAAGTGTACATATTCATGGCACTTCTTGCACTTGAAAGGTAGCTGCTCATAATTTACTTTTTGTATATGCTCCCATCCGTCCATGTATAGGTTTACTACTTATTGCAGTCATTTTTCCTAGATCTACTTCCACACAGATCCTTGTGTAGGAGAACACGAGACCCTTTGGCTTTGCTTTGTCGATGTAGTTTCTGACTGCTTGTAGAGTTTCATCATTCCAGTAATGCAATGGGAGGTGGGGCAGGTGCACCTAAACCGGGATTATTGATGGCACGTCTTTTTTTGGATCAAAGGATAGGCTCTATTGGTTTAAGTATAATCCACGGGGGCCCATGAAATAAGGTTTTCTCCTGAAGATGAGGTCTCTATCTTATTTGTTTTCGAATAGGAAGGTGAAAATCCCTTTCCTCAAAAACAGTGTTGTAGTCCACCTGTGATCAAGGGCATCCAGTTCTTGTTTAGCCATGTGTCCATGGTTTTTGGCGATGGCCAGATTCCTGTGAACTGCCCTATCAGGCCTTTCTCATTCAGTGCAAATGCTTTCAATCTTGAAGTTGCTGACATTGTCTGGATTCTAGGTGTTGCAGTTCACTTGACAAAGTTGGCATTGATGGTTTTTGGGCCACAGGTAGGAAGGGGAGGCGTGGATGCCACCAGGGCTCTGAAAGTAGCATCTAGGTTGAACTTACATTCCTCCGGGCTTAGATCTGGAGGAGGACCCATTTAGGAACCAGCTTCGAAGAGAGCCAGAGCCCCCAGTCAAGGATCTCGCCACAACAGATCTGCAACAAGCCTGCTTGCCAGCCCCCGGTCCTCTTGCTACACCTGCCTCGTTCTGCAATACTAGGAATGATCAAGAAAAATCAAACCTCTGCTCTTGGTTAGCTTGCAGATCGTGGAAGCTTGCATACTAAGATAAGCCAGTAGAACAACTTAGCTAGCTTGCAGATCCTGAGAAAATGGTCTTTGTTCAAAATATTTAGTGGTATATAATAATGTATATTATAGTATATATATTACAGTGAAGATTCTTAAATATACCTTAGTGTATCTAGGTATATACTTGGTGTATATTCTAGTATATACACTAATGTATATACTAGAATATAAATTGGTGTATATACTAGAATATACACATATACACCAGTGTATATTCTAGTATATACACTAGTGTATATACTATATATACACCAGCGTATATTCTAGTACATACATTGGTGTATGTACTATACATACATTGGTGTATGTACTATATATACACCGAAGTATATTCTAGTATATATGTAATAGAATATACATTGGTGTATATTAGTGTATATACTAGAATATACACCGGTGTATATATAGTATATACATTAGTGTATATAGTATATAGTATATAGTATATACATTAGTGTATATAGTATAGTATATAGTATATACATTAATGTATATAGTATATACATTAGTGTATATACTATATACACTATAAGTATATACTATGTACTATATATATTGTTTATAATTTACCATATATACAGTATATACTGTATACTATATATACACTAGTGTATATACCTAGTTATGGTATCCAAAATGGATATACCTTAATTTACTAATTGTTAGATAAACAATCCTAGCATTAACTTAAATCATATTTAAATTTATTATAATTAAATTCAAAATTAGTTCATAAAGATAACAATATTTATTCACTTATTTATAATATCCCTACTTTGGGGTTTGTTTGGAAATAATTATATTAAAAAAACTATAATCATCATGTCAAAAGATTTGGTCAATAAATTTATTATAAATAAAAATGACAAGAAAAAATAATAATAATATGTATGAAAAATTATAATTGTATTTATTTTAAAATTTTATTTTAATTTAATAAGAATGAGCAATATTGTGAAAAATGTACAAACTTAATAAATTATAATTATAACATTTTTAAATTAAATATACAAAATAATACATAAAATCAAGGTAAAGAAAGCAAGCAACATTTTAATAAATATTACCCCAGATGCGGGTGACAGCGAGACGACTAATCTACACTTTATGCCTTGGTCTGGGCACCCCCCGCGTGGCAGTCACGTCCATCAACTCACCCCCCTTGATTTCTCAACAATATTCTCCCATGCGGGAGGAGCAGTCTATCATTTCCACACCCACGATGTAGGGTGGCGACACCCTGGCCTCCGCTTGAGCTTTCATGGCGATGCAGAGGAATTCAATGCGAGTTGGTACAGGGTTTGGTCAGGCGGGTGTTTTGAATCTCTACGCCATGGATTATAGCTTCACAGTCTTTGTTGGGTTTGGCTATGCTTTGTTTGTCTTTGTTTGGTTTGGCTATGCTTTGTTTGTCTTTGTTTGGTTCGGCTCTATTCTGTTTGAGTCCTCAGCACGTCTGGAAGTCCAGACTCAGGCTCAAGTTAGGTTTGGCACGGCCTTTTTGACTTTGTTGGGCTCTTCACACATGTCTATCAATCTGCACATCAGGGATCTTCTTTCTGGTTTCAGTGACGTTAGTAGTTCACACCATTTCGCACTCTTTCTGCGCACGTTTCGGCCATCTCTACCGAGCTTCGGGCTGATCATAATGTCCAAGAAACGGGGAGTGTCGCACCATGCCAGCTTGGGTAGGGGAAAATCCCAGCGAGGCTTCAGTCTGCAAACAGAAGATGACTCATGACAATCACATTTCAAAACCGGTTCACATCCTCGTTGAAGATTGGGAAGGGAGGGTCCTCAACTACCAGCTCGCCTCTGGGCAGAGCGGTGGCCAAATTAACCATTATTGGCTCGTCAAAAAACATGTTGTGTAATCTCGTTGAAGACATGCTGTTATAGCTGATTTTACCACACATGGTTGATCACATATTTATGGCCCTCCCTGTCCCTCTGTAAACTCTTTAGACCCCATGGACTGATACTATACTTTGATGTTTCCAAGTTCATCCCTAAACACATAAGTTTATTGTTGTACACAACTTTTAATCCCATACTCGCGTGTACATGTGACTTTTGACCTCAAACCTACATACATCGGGATGTGTGCATAAATCCAAATATTTTTGGAGTTTTCCTTCATGTGTGTCTGAACCACTTGACTCTTGGCCTTCCATATGCCTTGAGATCGCTCGAATTTGATCCTCCATTACTCCTTTGGAGTGCTATATAAGGAACCCCTTAGATACATTGAAGGAGAGGAATTGAAGAGCAACGAAACTATAGTCCATTTTGTTGTAGCTTGCATATGCTTGAGTCTACATCCCTTTGTCCCTTTGGAGCACTTTGTGTTCTTCCCAAGCTTGCCTTTACTTGTGATCTTGCTATCGAGAGATGGAGGATTGAGGTGGTGGACGCCCAGGTGGAGGACTCAGTTTCTCCAGTTCGCAGACGTGCCGATAGAGGTTGTCACTTGTGTAATCTTTGATTTGATTAATAGAAATATCTTTTCATGTCCAATAATGTGCATTTGAATGAATATTGAATCCATGGATATGTTTAATTCCTTATACATTGTTGATTATATATGCTAGAGTAGATCCAACACCATATTATATAGCATGCTTGTCTTGTTTGTTGTTGTCGAGAGCAAATTGTTAGTGCAAGCGAGATTGGAAAAATCTCAATGAGGATCTACTTCAACCGTCCGGAATAAGGTATGATTCGAGATCCCTTAGTGTTAGATGTTTGGTTTCTCTTGCATGTTGGGAAGGGATTGATTTCTCGTGTCTAGTTGTTTGTTGTGGTACACCCCAAGCCATAGGAAGTTTCTCTCCATAACACATGCTAAGTAACAAGTCGGAGGACCGCGATACTATTCTTGCTGTGAAGGCCAAAATGACGGAAATGGACACTCAGCTTACATCACTGGACAACATGTTTGCATGGAACTGCATGGATGGTAAAGCAGGGCACGTCAGTCTGAGGGATGGTGGTAGTGGGAGTGCCACGGGGTGCAAGTCACGGGACGCCAGCATGGTTCGGCTCCTCAACCTCCTCAGGCTCCTCCTTTCCCCATCCCAACGACCGTGGAGCCTTTGTTTAAACGTTTGAAGGACATGGTCGGGCAGAACACTGCGCAGCCACAAACTGCTCCAACTATTGCAACCAACACGAAGAACACCTCGCAGGAGGAAGGATGGGGATGCCCCATCATTGAGGAAACCCCCCCATCTTGAAGCATGCTCAGAATGTCCACAGAAATGAACTGTCGTTTCAGGTTTTTTTTCCATCACTGTCTAGTCTGGTTAGCTCTTTGTTTACTTTTGAAAACGAACCTTGTAATTATGTCTAAAACTGATTACTATGATAGTCCTACAATTTGAAAAAAATTCAGTTCTTTTTTTCTCAAACGACCCTCAGTTTTTGAGAGGCTTGGGTGGTGGCTTCACCACGTGAGACCTCCTTTGTTCAGGGTTTATTTTGTATATCTTGTTTTCGTTAATTAATAGAACTGTGCAACTTTACAAAAAAAAATAATATTAAATTTGTGTAAAAAATATGAGATCTATATCTCAACATGATAAATATATTATAAATAAGTAACACTTATATATATATATATATATATATATATATTAGTAAACGAATTATTGATAAAAAGTTTTGTTTAAATAAGAGGAGTCCAATTCCAATCCTAGATATTCTAAACTAAAATAAATTATGAAAAATTAATTATATATATATATATATATATATAAATATAATTATAATTGTAAATAAATTATCGATAAAATTTTTTTTCTAAATAATGGATGATTGACAATAATATAAATATATAATATAAGTTAATTAAAAATAATATATAATGAATTAAAATATTGATATTATTTTTTGTTTATAAATAATTTCAAATAATATTAGACTTAATTTATTATATAAAATGTAGTTAGAAAATTATTTATAATTTTTTTTATAAAATGTAATATGTTGTTATATAATGTATATTAGATGTTATATAAAAATTTATTATTATAGAGTACTAAATTAGATTTTATTTATTATATAGTACCATATTTTAGTTATTTATATATGGTAGTTATTAAATTATTTTTAAATGTTTGATATAAAATGTAATTTGTATATATTAGTTAATTATTTTTAAATTTTTGTTATAGAATGTAATTTGTTATGTAATATAAAAAAGAACAAAAATAAATAATAAAAAATTATTTAATATATGTATTTATTAATTCTTTTTATTTATGTGTATATTTAATAGTTTTATTTTGAATTTTATTGCTTTTAGTGTTTATATTAACTTTATAAAATTTTGTAATTTGTTATATAATGTAAAAAAGAAAAAAAAAGAAAAAATAATATAAATATTTATTAATTTCTTTTATTTATGTATATTTAATAGTTTTATTTTGAATTTTATTGCTTTGAGTGTTTATATTAATTTTATAAAATTTTGTATTAGTAAATATATTTAAAATTTCATTATAAATTTTATTATTTTTAATATGTATATTATTTTTATTATGTATTTTCTTATATTTATAATGGTATATAGCATAAGCTCCAGATGCGGGTGATAGGCGGGCACACGAAACCTAAAGCACCAATGACGTGGCCCATCACGTCATTGGGCACATCATCCCCCAAGTTGGAGCTGACTCGACGCACACGAGTCCAGGTAACAGCTTGCACCAGACCCCTACTCAGCTCACACGCAAAAGTGATGATTTCGGCCCCAGGCATGACGTCTCCCCTCTAGGTGACGGCGAGCACATCTCTCAACGCAATATACGTCCTCTCGACAGTTAAGGTCGAGCAGGACAGGTACAATGCATTAATGGTCAACCTTAATGCTTTTTGGGTTCAGTGTCGGGGGCATTTTGACTCCATGTACAGACATCTCCCCACCCTCATTCCACTCTACAAGATTGCCGCTCAGACCACTCTACAAATTGGTCGCTCCCCTCTGTCCAAACCTCTGCATGCAGAGCCATTTTCTGCCACCTTCCCTCCCTTTGCTCCCAGACTCTCAGTGACTAGCATGTCGCCCCATCGTCGCGGCCCTCCTAGGGGTGTAGGGGTCGTGGAAGGGATGGCAGACCGCCACCTTTCACCGCTCAGGCCAGTGCAGAGGGTTTCGATGCCGAAGTACTGGAAGAGCCGCAGGCAATGATAGACGATTGGGAGGACGAAATGTCATGCTCCCTCTCTACAGCAAATCGTACACCAGCTCGCAGAGGCAACTACTGGATCATCAAAAACCTATTCACCAGACTCATCTTGCGCTCAGTCCATCTCCACATTGCCCATGAAGCTCCACCTGCTGGTCACACTCCGACAGCTCAACCTGCTGGCTACGCTGAGCCCGCGCCACCCTTGGCGACTCTAGTTTCCCTTCCTTCTTCCTCTGTTCAGGCACCCCCCCTGTTCCTCCAGTCTCGGCTCCTCCTCACCTTGCTTCCACCCTTGCAACCAACTTCCCCCCCGCCCCTGATACCATCCCATTTCTCCCCCACCTCCTCAGCGCTAGTTTGTCAGGAAAAAAAGAAAGTCTTCCAAGGAGACTATACCCAGGAAGACAACACCATTACCCAGGAAAATGGCTCCTATCAACAACATCAGGCAAAGCTCGGACAACCCCAAAGGAAGCGGATCTCATAGCAGTGACAATGGAGCGGGTGAAGATGACGAGAGCATCAAAGTTCAGGGCCTACAGTGGGGCACCAACTACTGTTGTTTGATCATGGACGTGCCCTAAGAAAAGATTTAATGACAGGTTCAAAGCACCATGTTTTCTCTTCCTGGATATTTTCCGGTTTATTGGTCCTTAGAGCAGTTTTGCTAAGGTCCAGTCATGTTTTTTTGTCTCAAAATGATAGGATGTTCTGTAAGATCTGTTTTCCCCATCTTCGGGAAGATCACCCAAACAGTCATACTGTTATGCTTCTTCTAGTTTTGCTACCGTGTCCAATGGACACGCTGAACTGTACTATTATCTGTATTTTTATCTTTCCTTAATAGAATAGATCTGTACTTATAAAAAAATTGTATATAGCATAATTATTTATGCAAAACTAAAGTATAATTTTAATAATATGTATAAGAATAATAACTTTATTGATTTTAAGAATTTAATTTATTTTACTAAAAACAAATAATACTATAAAAAGTACAAGTGAGGCCCTTATATAGGGATGTATACCCACATGAGGGGATTTGACCCGAGACCTACTGCTCACAACTTACAACACTCAATCACTTGAGCTAGCCCACCAAGCTATAAAAAATACTAACTTAAATAAACTGCAAATTATATTTCTATTTTTATTGAAATAAATATAAATAATTCTTGGATATAAAGAATAATGTAAAGTGAAAGAACATAAAACATTTTAATAAATAATTTAAACATAAAAAATTTGTATAAAATTAAATTAATGAGTTTTTTTTGTTTGTTCGAGAGCCCTGTGACTTGTTGGGCGAACCTTTGGTCTGAGAAACCACGATCCAGAGGCATCTAAGCCGTCAAAATCACCTAGGGATCGCACCCGGCATGGACTGCACCAACCATTAGCATGGTTGGATTTAAATGTTGCCTCCCAAGAGTAGTGGGTTTTGATCTTGGGTCGCCAAGCAAACAAAACCCCTCTCGACCGTTTCCTCTACCAAAATTTGACAAATTAAATTAATGAGTTAAACTACTATGTTCATTATAATTAATGGGTTAAACTATTATGTTCATTATAATTAATTTAAATAAAAAATAATAATTAAATAATCATCTCTAAATTTATGCAAAAGAAATTGGTCCACATATTCACATAAATTCATAAAGCAATTGTTATAAAGAGATTAATTGGTTATAAACTCGTAGTTTTGAAATATAAATTAGTTATAGAAACAATACAATTTAAAGATCCACTCAAAACTTACCTTAGGTAATATCGCTATGTTATTTTTTACATTGATTGTTTCCATGAATAATTGCTATTCTTACTAGCTTTCTTCTAGCAATGTAGTTGGATTGCATATAGCTCAACCAAGCAACACCGTTCCTAAATCCAACTTGATTTAGGTTCTTAGGTGTAAGCTTTGTATGTTTAATGACTCTTTTTAGTGGAGCCCCACTTTCTCCATTTACCTATACAAGGCAAAAAAAATGTTAGTAAATATACAATAAATTCCACCATTAAAGATTTCATTTATATTAACACTTCAAACTTTGATTATACATATTTGAAATGCATAAAAAAATATTTACCTACTATCGAATCACGAGTGATGTGCAAATCAGGATTGATGTGCATATGAGGTGTGTCATGTCTCTCATCTAGAAGTGGATCAATTTGAAAACATTCTTCTATAAAACCCTATATACAATTACGCACAAATATATATGACTTTATTAAATTCTAAAGAAATAAAAGGATAAGTGAGTTTAACATAATCAATATTATAAAATAAATATATAAAAACATGTGCTAAAAATATGTACTTCAATCATATGATTTTGAGATGCATTACTAGTTCCCTTCATAGTAGAAGATGAACATTCATCTTCTACACTCAATCCATCGAACATTTTCATTGTTTCTTGTACTTCTTGGAAATTTTGCTTCTCATATTCTATAGAAATCTATATGATATGCACTGATGTTAACAATACAACTATACAATTCATATCAACACTACAAAATATGAAAACAACAATTTTGACATTAAAATGGCTAAGAAAGATCTTTTTTCACTTACTTCATTGTCACAATCATTGTATGCACCACTAGTGTTGTCCATGGTTGAAGATGACCCTTCATTATAACAAGTTAACTCATTTAACATTTTTTTAATTTCAATTCGTCTTGATGTGTCTTTGCACCTTTTCATCTCATTTGATTTATATGCATCCAAGCGACGGGAAATTTTCTCCAAGGCCTCACTACTCAACTCATGTTCATGATTCACATTCTAATAAGAAAACATGTAACATAATTAATATATATAAAGCTAGATAAAATGAAACTAACAATGAAGTTTTAATATATGTGTATAAAGTTAACATAATTAATATTTATAAAACTAGATAAAATGAAGCTGAAATCCCCGGATGCAGGTGACACGAGGATCTACAACACTCAAGGTCTAGCTGGCAAGGCACATCACTGTGCCCAGTCATCACCACCCTGACGTCACACTGATGCATTGCTGGTACATGCTATCTCCCTCAACACCGGCGACGCTCCTTAACTCCTCCAACGGACATGTCTTCCTCGCAGATAGAGCCTGGTACGACGACGTAAGCGCGATGATGGCATCCCTTAATGGGCATGTGGTTTTGCGCTGGCACGTTAAGTTCACTGACAACCAAACATTCATCCTGTTGTTCATCCTTGCTCCTCACCGCCAGCCTTCTACAGGTGATTCTCAAGAGCTATCCTCTGCACCCACCTTGCTCCTTGCTCCCCTGTTCACAACTTGTATCATGCCACCCAGGCAATGCAGAACGCCCAAGCGGGGACGCGCTTGCAGGGGTGCTGGCAGTCGCAGGCCACTCCCTTCAATGCCAAAGCCAACTCTGATGGCTATGACATAGAAATTTCGAGTCCTTTGCATCTTCTGGTCGATGACTGGGAGGATGAGCTCACCGGTTCCCTCTCAGCTGCCAACCGCACCACGGAACCCCGAAGGAACTACCGGGTTATTAAAAATCTGTTGACTCGCCTCATTCTCCGCTCCTCCACCCTCCAGGTTGCAGCTCTTGTCCCCAAATTCAATCCATCTGGATCGGGTACCCCTGGTCCATCTGCTCCTCCGCCCCCACAAACGCCACCCCTTATGATATTCATGTTCCGTCTCCTTCACCAGTACCCATGGACATTGCTACCCGCCACCCCCACCACATAGGTGATTTGTCTGTACCTCTACAGGAAAATCCCTTTTCAGAATGGCGGTCCATAGGAAGACCAAATCTTTGTCAGTCAAGCGATCCAGCTCAAGCACCGAGGACGGCTCAAGTAGCAGTGCAAATTCCAGCGACGAAGATGAGTCTAGCGACAATGAAGAGGACACCGATGGCAAGGATGGAAACCACAACAACAAGGGCGACCCTCCTGGCATGCAGCTAAGTCCCAGTTTTGGGACCCCCATAATCGAGGAACCCTTTACCAAATTTTAAGACAGTTTTTATGTTTCGGTTTCTTCTCTTTTTGACAAATTTTTTGGGATTGTGGCCTCCCATGTTCATGATTACCAAGCTAAGCTTGAAGTTTTTTTGTAATCTCTATAAACTTTATACTATTTGGATATGTTTTCCCTTTATGAGGGAGGATCTCTTTGATTGCTACAGTCTTATTTCCCTACATAGGTAGACTGCAGACTGGTATCTTTTCTTTGTCTCTTCCTATCTGCAGGTCGGATACACAGTTTTGTACTTCTATTTGTAACACTACTTTTTTTCAATAGAATAGACACTGAATTCACCCAAAAAAAATGAAGCTGAAATATGAAGCTTTAGTATGAGCATACCTCTTTAGATATCTCTTGTTCTAATAGATGTCTTTTTAAGTTTTTGAGAGCCATTTCCATTCGAAATTCAAGGCGGAAGCTCCTTAGTTCATTTTTCTTTTGGAATTTAGTAGGATCTTTTTTTGGCCAATGGAATCATGTGAACGTGGATGACCCTTTTGACGAGGTGGAATTGGACCAAGTTGATGGACACGTTGTCGATGTTTATTTAATTCATCAACTGTAGCGACCCCATATTTGTTCTTGCAAGTACACACCATGCAATGATGAAGTGGATGTAAACCTGGTCTTTTAACTATTTGAAATCCAATTCTCTTTCTTGAAGCTCCATAATAATTGTTGAAAAACAGTCAAACATATGCATTTTTTTCTCTTTCAATAAAATGACTATCCATAGCATGTATAGTAAGGTTGAACCTACGAAAACAACTCCTAATATTTTACGAAAATGAAAAAAAATACTTGTTTATGGAATCAAGAACCCACCCACCAAATAATCTTATCCAACAAAATGAAGTAAAATATTAAAAACTAATGTGAGTTGCCTCTATTTTTAAACCGCCTGCTTTAAATTTGTGATCAACAAAATGTTTTAACTGACAAAACTTTAACAATACCTTAATAACCCCGCAAAACACCTTATATATTGAAATAACCGGCTTTTGATTTCACTAATCCACAGACAAAAGCTTAAAAGGTTTGATCACTGTTACTGGTCATAGGAGGGTTAAAAAACCTTACAGATTGAAATAATCAGCTTAGGAGAATAGCTATGATCAAAATCTGTAATAAAAGTATATTATCATGAATCGGTCCCAGATAGTGTAGAGCGGCTTTTTCTCATTTTATGTTTGGATTACTTCAAACGCTTCGGGCTACTGAACCTGAAGGGAATATGAATCCAACGAAACTCAGAAAGGACGTTGTTCATTGAGGACATTCTTTAAACTAGAGTTGCACATTTTATATATATACATAAATATATATAACACTTGGTTCTTATCGGTGCATTAACATGGCTAATTTGGGGAAATGAAGAGGTAACCACATGAACAACATAGATAACAACAAAACTGTTAGATGTGCTGATTATTTACCCCATACATTCAGGTACTCTTGACATTTTAGGTTTATATTTAATTATATGTGTATGTTCAGATCTAATACAGAATTGATATAGATCTTTCAATAGCAAACACAGACAATGGGGTGTTTAATACAACCACACATTTTTCTTAGAGATTAATGTCTAAAAATAAACACTCCTATAGCTGTCGTTATGAAGATCCTAGGGTTCGAGAGCATATTTGTTTTACCTTCTCAACGGGCCTCCCCCCAAATGCCCAATTGTTTCTTTCTTACCAAATAACAAGCCTCTCATACCATTACTGATCAAAGTAGTTTAACTTGCAAAACTTTGAGCCTGTATTTTGAAGAAGATTCTCATAACCACAAAGTCCACTTGTGTGTTAAGTCTTCTACATTATTAATCTACATATGTCGAGAAACAAGATGTCCTTGCTCCTGGTACTGCTTGCTGAAAAGGCTGAGTTTATACTATTCATTTCCCCATTTGGACAGAAATTGAAGCAGTTTTTGAACACAAAGTGTTTAAATATTATTAGACTTTAGAGGTGGCCGCAAACTGATTTTTCTTGTAAGTCTTCTAAACAATGGATCTATCACAGAAATTCACTGTAAAATTTCTATATAGAGCTACTATGAGTCTTATTTTCGTTTCAACTCCAGAAGACGACGACATGGCTGGATACTTACCTGGCTGCCGAAGCTTGTATCAGCTGCTTTGCCTCACCTTCTATGCCCTCCCCGCTTATCTTGGTTATGCTTGGTTGAAGGTTCTGCTCGCTTATCCTGTTATGCTTGGTTGAAGGTTCTGCCCCTCTCAATTCAACGATTGAAGAAGGTAGCTGTCCAACCGTCCCTTCCCTCCTTTACTGCCGATCCTGTCATTTACCTGCCAGATCTATATAGGCTTTGCCAGAAGACAAGTAAAGGATGTCAGACTGCCGATCCCGTCATTTATTTCAGAATGTCGATTGCTTGGAGCCCCGTGTTGTCGTGATCAACGAAGAGGTGGATGATGAGGCATTGACATCCATGGGGTGGGCGCTCGACATCCCATCCATTGTTTTTCGGCAAGCATCTCTCCCTGCGCAGAATCTCGATGCACGTGAAGGCCCCGCAACAAAAGCATTAATCACTTTGCTACGGGGTGGATATTGTTTGCCCTCTCTTTCATGGATCAACCACACTCATGTGATCTAATAAGGACACTCAGATGCATAACTCATTCATATTGGAATATTTTTTATAAGACAAGTTGATTGCATTCAATAGTATCCTAGAGAGGTATTGCATTTAAACGGATATGGAAAGCATTATTCATAATGAACATATTTTTATGATCTTGAATGATCAAAGATGGCCCAACTAGGTTTCTAACTCTATACCATGAAAGGTACTAACCCGAGATCCATATTTTACCGCGCAAATGAAAAGTCCTTTGCTCGGCCATGTGCTCGCGAGCAAAGAGAATTTCAATAAAATTTAATCGCAATTTTCATTTTCTACATTGTTAACCAGACTTTATTTGTACCACATGCTTCACGTGGTTGAAATTAACGTTCTTGAAATTAAGCCGGGGACTAGGGTCTGAATAACTGGACGGGCGGGGTGGCGAGGTGCTTCGGCCATTCCACGTTCATAGGCCGAGGAAAGTCCCCGGGCCAAATTATGCAGAGAATGCAAGCTCGAAAGGGCAGATCTTCGCCTCGGAGAACTTCTGACGCCCCTCGTGGGCGGGGCTGAGACATGTGTGGAGCCTTTCAGAAGATGCTCGGCGAAGCAGCTGGCCATTGAAACAGTTATGCACCTGGTCGGATTCATTCGACTAACAGAATGGGGCTTACGCCTACCCCGCCCAATTTTTGTTGCTATTCCCTTGAAAGAGAAACCATACAAGTGGTTTGAAGATTACCGAATGTGATGAAATTTTTTGTTACTATTCCCTTGAAAGAGAAACCATACAAGTGGTTTGAAGATTACCGAATGCGATGAATTTTTTTTGTTACTATTCCCTTGAAAGAGACACCATAGAAGTGGTTTGAAGATTACCGAATGTGATGAATTAAAAGAGTGATGTCCAGGGTTTAATTGCGACTACCTTCGTTCTTGGCGGGTGGTATGTCCATGCGCCCTCGTTCTGCGTAGCTTGTTCGTGAAGTTTCCTATCGGATTCATTTCTTAGCTTTGGAAGATTAGCACAGGAGCATGGGTTTACCATAGAGAAGCTATGTAGCTCTTGGTGAGGTTTTCTCTTTTGGCTTGATTTTCCAATATTTCAGAGAATTTGATAACTGTTGGGAGATCAGCAACGGAACAGCGACTTTCTAGAAAGGAATTTTGCATGGCCATTGGCTTGTTCATGAAGTTACCCATTTCGTATTATTGTGTGGTTTATGAATTAGCTGAATTTTCCTTCTTAATCACTACTTGGTGACCCTGAATAGCATAGATTAGGGCTTTCACAATTACTTCCATCAACTTCGGTTCTTCTCTTCTGTGAACCCCGCAAGTGACTTAACGCACAGCAATTGTCCCATGCAGCATTAATCATAAATAAGGTATTACATTCTTCTGTACAGTTTCACTCAACCCCATCTTTTAGAGCTGCATCAATGGCAAGTGTCATACTGAGCGCTTTGCCAGATAACTTACTCTCTTTTCACATCCTTTCGAAACTTTACTTCAGAGATGCAACGCCCTGTTCTGTGCATTCTAGTATATGGCAATACCTCTGCACTTTATCACCCCATCTCAGTATTTCCAATGAACGCTTTCCTAACAAAGGAGAAGCAACAAAATGGGCAATGAATACAATCCTGTTCTTTCATTTCGCCCAGTTTGAAAGTTTTGAACTTTCAGTTTCCATGGATTATATCGACATAAGGAAGATTAGCAAATGTTTTCAGAAATGGGTTCGATCGGCGTCTTAAAAAAGAGTGAAACAGATCGCTCTCAGCGACATTTTAACCGACAGTTTCCTGGTTGTTCCAACTTCTCTGTTTTCTTGCGAATGCCTCACATTATTAAAGTTGCAGAGATTTTTCTTTAAGCAACTACGCCTTATAATCTGTTCTCTATCATTCATCTATACAATTGATGATATACTTGAGCATCTTGTGGCAAAATGCTCTTTTTAAAAGAATTAATAATTAAACCTTTCACAGGGCTGAGCACTGAGACTTTTTGCAAAAGATTGAGTGTGAAATCACAGAACCAGTGAACTGCCCAAAGCTGGTGAATTTCATATTACATGATTTTGCTAAGATGATTGATAGGATTTGAACATTGAAAGTATAATATTTTTTAACCACTTACTTTTGTGGATTGAAGTTCACATTTTTATTTTATTTCATTGAAAGGTTGGATGGATATATGCCCTTCAAAATGAAAGTATAACCAACCATTCAATTTGTTCACTGTTTTCCACTACAAACTCGCCCAAGAAACTTTCTCTTTGGAAGAATTCATAGTACATAATTCAAGATTGTCCTAACATGTCATTGTGGAGCCGAAGTCTTTTGGGTCTCAGCATTTGTCTACAACATAGCTCCACTCGTACTTCAAAGGATTTCTACTACAAACTTGCTCAGGAAAGTTTCCTTTCATGGGTTCAGTGGACAGGTAACTTCTCTCACAATTTTTGAAACTTTTTTTTCTTGAAATACTCTCAACCGAAAGTAAATGGTTTAAGGTTAGTAATTGTATGGCTTTAGCTTCTATGTTGAGTGTTTAAACAGCATGATTTTATTATATAATGTTAAACACCATGATTTTATTATACAGGAGATATATCACACAATTTGAATTGCGAAATCCTGCAGCAAGCATGGAGGTGTCAAGTTGGAGCCTTTTACTCAAAAGTTTGAAGAAGGTGCATGTAAAGGTTTCAAATTTTGATAATGAAATTGCTTTACCGGGTGGTCTTTTCCTTAGTGCCCCTTTGTTGCAAACAATGACACTTTGTTTTTTTTTTCAAGAGGAAAGTATCTCTGTTTTTTTATATTCATAAGATGAATCAAAGAAAGCTTTACAATGGATAAAGTCATCATATACTTGTGGCCATCTCACACAAAATCACAAAAAAAATTGGTTGTCCAGTACAATCCCATCATCCAAACTACTCTCCAAAACAATACAATGATAGTTCTACATATGATGTTAATCAAGATACTCATCAGCCATGTCCTCCAAGGCAGATATAACAGAAAACCATATAAAAAAAACTACAGAAACCACTATAGAAGAAAAAAACCTTTCCCAACACTTGAAAGTCTCAATTTGCTTGAATTGTTCTAAAACTGAGATTAACATGGTCTTTGTATTTTTCAAAAAACAGTAGTCCTTCAATGACCCTGATAGTCTATTTGGAAAGAAAATCCGCCCAAGAATTAAACTGCCTGTATTGTTCTAGAACTGAGATTAACATGGTTTTTGTATTTTTCAAAAAACAGTAGTCCTTCAATGACCCCGATAGTCTATTTGAAAAGAAAATCTGCCCAAGAATTAAACTGCCTGAGGAACTGGAAGTGTATTTGTAACTCTAAAATTCTCAAATTCCTAGAATCCAAAATGTTAACCTATATAGACGTGCACATCTAGTAGCCCAGTCCAAGATTACCTGAGAATCACCAGCCAGCTGTATTGTTTTAAAATTCCATTTCAATGAAAACAGGAGTAAGCCCCACATGGCCAATAGTTCATCTCGTGAATTGGTGCCCCCGCCACAACCCAGCCACATATTAAAGTAATGATCCTTCTTGATAAGAATAAACATTCCGGCCCCACATATGTTGTCCTGTGCCGCTCCGTCGAAAAATCCAATGGGATAGTCATCAGAAATTAAGGGGAATTTTAACGAACGAACTGAAAACTCACGGGGCTGACTCTCGAATTCCTTTTATGCTCCAAGAATTTTTGCAGATATCCAAAGCGACTTCTCTTTGCATCATCAAAAATGATCTGATTCCTGTAGTTCCAAATTCCCCAAAGGACAACTAAGGGAAGATTGGTATGTTCTCCCACCGAATTTACCCAATTCTCGACACTCTCTTCAATGGAATTTAAACCCCAAGCAATCTAAATGTTAAGCAATTGCCGAGTTTCCCTCCAGACAATCTGAGCGATGACGCAGTAAGCAAATAGGTGATCAGCAGTCTCTGCAGCAGCACGACACAGCGGACAGTAGAAGGGACCAAGAATTCCACACTTCATTAAGCTCTCACAAGTCAAGATTCTATTCTCTAGGACCAGCCAACAAAAAACAGTGATTTTTAGTGGCGCATTCCGTTTCCAAATTGCGTCGTGCCACCATTTTTCCTCCAGCAAATCTTTATATAATGCGATAGCCTCGTAAGCCAAGAAGCTGGCATTTACCTGTCCATCAGAAGTGTTCCATGACTAGCTCAACAGGTCGTCCCTGTTAGTTAATCCGATGCCACATTTATACAGAGCTTTACTGTAACTTTCCCACTCAACTGCAAAACTACCTATCAGATCCAGATCCTCAGAGTTTAACCAATAATTAAAATCACTAAAACATGCTTCAGGGTTCTTAACATGTGACAAAAATCGAAAACCATAATATCCTAAGTGATCAATGAGAGCTGGAGATAAAAAATGACTATCATCATTGCCGACAAAAGGATCTGTTCCAATCAACACTTGACAACCATTACCCACCTTCCACACTATCCCAAAGCTGAGTAAAGGATATGTGTTTAAGAGACATTTCCAAATATTAGACACAAAATTGACCTGTATCTTATCACGACAGATCCATTCGGCAATAGTAAGCTTCTTAAGGTACTTAGTTCTGATGATCTCACTTCAAAATCCCTAGCCAAAGAGACCCCTCCACAAGCTTTTCAACGCCAGTGCTTGTGTGAACTAGAACAAATTCTTGATGCCCCAGCCTCCCAGCTGCTTATGAAGAGAGATTTGGGGCCATTTGACTAAATGGAAACCAACCCTCTCTTTGTTGCAAGGCCATAAGAAACTGAAGATCCTTTGTCAGATTTTATTGAGAATAAACTTAGGTACCTTGGCCATTGACAACCAATACATCGGCAAATTTTGTAGAACGGAAATGATCAAAGTTAGTCTGCTATCCAAGGAGAGGAATCTAAAAGCCCAATTCCCAATCTTCTTTTCCACTTTCTTGAGTAGCCATAATCAATTTGTCGATGAATAATGATCGGGTTTGATAAAATATCCCAAATATATAAACTCTGAATCAAGATGCTCCATTTTAAAAGGAAGGAGGGAGGATATACTAGCCAGGATGTCATTAGAAACTCCATGAACAAGAAAGGAGGATTTTTGCTTGCTTACTTCCATACTTGCGGCCTCGCAAAACAGACCAATTAAATCCTGGTAAGTTCTCCATTCCTCCTTCAAACTGTCACCAAAGATAAGGACATCATCCACAAATAGGAATGTGTAATGCAAAGAAATCATGATAGCTTGATACCTTTGATGCTCCCATCACGTTTGGCTTGTTCAATCAGTCTACTCAAACCTTCTATTACAATTAAGAACAAAATGGGCAAGAGAGGACACCCCTTGCCTACCCCTCTGGAAATTTTGAAAAGTTCAGTAGGGGCACCATTAACCAAGACAAATAATTTTGTCAAAGTGACGTAGGCCATAATCCAATTTGTGTTGATTTTTCTGAGCAGCATCGAGAGCCATTCTCTTAGGAGAATGGAGACACCTGGTCTGGGACCAGGGTGTGGACTCAACCCAGAGTTGAGTGACCATTCTGTTAAATGGGGATATCTAGTCCGGGTCCAAGATATGGAGCCAAACCAACACTTGGGGACTCAACTTTGAGTTGAGTGACCATTCTGTTGAATGGTGACATCTGGTCCGGGACCAGGATGTGGAACCAGTTTAGCACTGGGGGACTCCACCTAGAGCTAAGTGGCCATTCTTTGAATGAAGGCACCTGGTCAGTTACCAGGAATTTACCTAGTTCGGGACTAGGGACTTAGCCTGGGGCTGAGGGCCATTCTCCGAGAAAATGGAGGCGCTTGGTCTGTTACCAAGTATTTGACCTTGTATCAAATTATGCAGCCTATGGCTGAGGCACTTGGTTTGTTACCAAGAAGACATTATAAGCCCTAGACCGGGTCTAGCCATGTGTGGCACTCTGACCCTCAATCAGTGGGCTTTTTTATCTTCTCCAAGGCTTAGATACCCTTGGTTAAGACACCTTAGTATCCAATCTTGGTGTCACACAAAGTGTGAGATAAAATCATTAGTAATTCTCTCAATTTATGATGATGTACTTTGAGTGGGGATGAAAGATCACCTTGACCACTTGTTTTGACCACAGAGCACTTGAAGAAGGCTAAAACAAAAGTAAAAAATACATAAGGACCCTTAGTACCACTAAGAGTAAAAGTCAAAGCGAGAAAAGAATAAAATAATAATATTTTGTTTTTTTGAGTTTTGGTCCACTTACAGGCGACTCAAAGGATATAAAAGAAGATCAATCCATTTCATTATTACACACACTTGCTCTCACAGGTACAACTACTCCAACAAAAGAAATTGTTGGTTATTGAAGAGAAGAAGGATTGATGTGATGCCCTAGCATGGATGAGTCTAGCTAGGGCATTCACACTTGTTTTTTATAAACCATAAGCTAGGGTTTCAACAACAACATTTTTTATTAGTTTTATGAGCTAGGGTTTTACCCTAACTCTCCTCTTCTTCTTTGGGCAGTTGAAAGAAAATCCTCACGCGCAGTCTCTAATAGGTCACCGGGCAGCTCCAAGTCTTCACGTGCAGCCATACTCTCTCACGGCTGCCATCCTTTCTTCCACAGACAGGCCGCTCTAGGGCTCGACCCCTCTGCTGGAGTCTCAAGAAGCCCATAGCAACAGCCCGTGAAGGCTGTTGAGAGCCCACAAAACCCTCGGGTAGCCAACAGGCCAACCCGAGAGGGTTCGAGGCCCTTGCAGACCCTCGGGCAGCCTTAAGGCTAGCACGTGAGGGCTGTCGGCTACCCTCGGGCAGTCTGCAAACTAGCCCTAAGGGTGCTGGGTCTGCAACGAATCCTCGGGTAGTCCACGGACTGGCCCAACAGGTCTCGGGCAACCCACAGACCTGCTCAATAGGTTTTGGGCAGGCAAACCTACCCTACGGGCAGCAAAACAGAGCAGGCCAACACTCGGGCAGCAGGTACAGGCAGGTGAGTAGAGGATTCGAGCAGGTCTAAACAGACCCGGGAAGGCAAAACAAAAGTTCGGGCAGCCTGCAATTTTTGGGCAGGAGAGAGAAGATAAGGGCAGCAAGCCCTAATTGGGCATTTTTTGTGTAAAAGTTTATCTTCTATGCAATTGTGGATTTGTGGTACAAACCTAGTTAGGGTTTGAGAAATTGTGAAGAAGTCAGGCATCTCATTTACGCGATGAATTATTAATGCTTTTGGGGTTTTTGTCCTTTAGAGGTTTCCCCAGTGAAAAACTCTTGTGTTCAGTGTGTAGATGTGTTGATGTTATTTACTGCACTTGTCATTTGTTATGTTAGTCTACAAATTTTAAAAGTATTCATGCTAATGCTAAAAATTCAACATGGTATCAGAGCTTAGCATGTGAAAACCCAGTAAGAAGAAATTATTGTTGTCTTCCTAGACCTTGGGATATTTTGCAGACTTGACCATCAACATGGCAGAGATGGCCATCAACATCTTCAGACCGGAAGAGAAGCTTCAAGCTTTAGCTAACTACAACTCTTGGAAAGCTAGGCTTACAACTATTCTAGAAGAAAATTACCTTAATGATATTGTGTTCAATGTCAGTGAAGAGCCAACATTCGATGCAGGCAGACTTGCTTACAAGAAGACGTAGGCTAAGGCTAGAAGGATCATCTATGATTCTGTCAAAGAAACTGTGATGCGCAACATCACAGCATTAAAAACTGCCAAAGAATGCTTTGACACCTTGGCTAACTTGTATGAGAAGAAGGCTCCCAGTCAGAAGAGAGTCTTGAGAAAAAGGCTACAAACTTTGAAGTTGAACAAGGATGAAGGGGTTGGTTCCTTCTTCACAAAGATTGCACAGGTAAGAGATCAACTTATTGCTATTGGTATTGTTGTTGATGATGATGACCTAGTGCAGACTGTGGTTGATGGTCTCCTAAGCTCTTGGGAAAAATTTCTGGCATCTGTCAGTGGACGTGAGAATCAACCAAACTTTAAAAGACTTTGGCATGATTACATAGAAGAAGAGAGAAGGAATTCAGGTAAAGCAACTAAGGAAGGAAACCTTGCACTTGCAGCAAAGACAAAGAAGTTCAAGAAGCCCTCCTCTCAGCAAAAGAAGGGCAAGAAACCTCAAAGTAAGTTCTCTGATGTTTCAAAAGTGGAATGTTATATAATTGCCACAATTTTGGACGCTTTGCCAGGGATTGCAGGTAGACCAAGAAGAAATTCAAGAGAAGATTTCAAGCATTTGCTGCAGAAGAAGAAGAAGAAGAAGAACACTAGGGCTAACAAAGAAGACGAACCTAGAAGAGAGCACTACTGGATCTCTTCCCTCTCTAGATCCATCACAGACAATGTACCTCTTGGTTGGTGGATAGTGGTGCCTCCAGGCATATGACGAGTAACCGTGGAGCTCTCACCATTAATAGAAAGAAGAAGTTCATCACTTAGGTGGAACTTGGAGATGACTCCACATACAAGATTGAAGGAGTTGGCTCAGCTTCACTTCAACTTGATTCAGGTACGGTTTTACATATTGATGATGTCTTATATGTTCCTGGTTTGAAGAAGAATCTACTATCTGTTGTTGTCTTATAGGACAAAGGCTACAGAGTCCTTTTCATGGACAAGAAGGTCCTTCTATGGGCAAAGGATGAAAAGCTAAGCTCAACTGTATAGATTGGGGTTCGAGAGGGAGGCCTTTACAAGGCTTCAGAAGATTCCACTCATGCTTTGGTACATCATAAAATCCATCCATGTGAGTTGTTGCATAGAAGGTTTGGACACCTTCACTACACAGCTCTTTCAGGCTTACAGAAGATGGTCACAGGTATGCCGGAGGTATCTCCAAAACATGATGGAATTTGCAAAGGATGTGCTCTAGGTAAGAACACTAAGAAATCATTTTCCAGAAGCAAGAATAGATCTAAAGGCATTTTAGATTTGATGCACTCTGACATTTGTGGGCCTATGTCTTCACCCTCCTTGAGTGGGTGCTTATATTATGTCTTGTTCATAGATGATCACTCTCGGAAGTCATGGATTTACTTCCTCAAGGCCAAAAGTGAAACTTTTGACAGGTTCAAAGAGTTCAAGGCTCTGATTGAAAATCAGATTGGCAGACACATCCATAACTTGAGACCAGATAACGGAGGTGAGTATGAATCTAATAAGTATGATGATTTTTTTCGAGTAGTAGGAATCAAGAAAGAGCTGACAGTACCATACAACCATCAGCAAAATGGGGTTGCAGAAAGGAAGAACAAAACGATCAATGAAGCTGCTAAATCCATGCTTACTGATCTGGATCTTCCTTTATCCTTGGGGACTGAAGCTGCATGTCTTGCTATGTATATCTAGAACAGAAGCCCTCATGCTATCTTGGGGGAGAAGACTCCAGAAGAAGTCTTCACCAGGAAGAAACCTGCAGTTGACCACATGAGGATATTTGGCACTTCGGTTTACATCCATGTGCTAAAGGAAAAGAGGGCCAAGCTAGAACCTTCTGGTAAGAAAGGTATATTTGTCGGGTACAGTGATTGCTCGAAGGCCTATCGTATCTATGTACCCGGACAGAGGTACACTAAAGTCAGCAAAGATGTGATCTTCCATGAGGAAGTTGTGTTTCATCAAACACAATAGATTTCAAAGGAAGATGAAGTACCTTCCCTTGAGTTTCCAGATTCAAAAATTCAGAGGAAGGAAGAGGAATTTGAGGATCAAATTCCATATACACCTAAGGACACTGAAAGTCCACCAGAAGAACTACTCGAAGTTCCTCCTTCCAAAAGGAGACCTGTTTGGTACCGAGAAACAATACAAGAAGCCGAGAAGCATAGAGCTCCTCCTGGGACTTTCAGAGAAAGCATAAGACCACATAAGTACTCCGATCTTATGAGACAACTCATCAGTGCAGAACCTTTCTCATACGAAGAAGTAGCAAGCCAACAGGTATGGGTTGATGCCATGATTGAAGAGTACAGTTCCATCATGAAGAATGATGTGTGGGAAGTTGTTTCCAGACCAACAAGAAAGTCACTAGTGACATCCAGATGGCTTTATAAAATCAAGCATGCTGCTAATGGCAGTGTGGAGAAGTATAAAGCCAGATTCGTAGCTCGTGGCTTCACTCAGAAAGAAGGCATTGACTGTTGATGTCTTTGTAACTTTGGAATGTATTCACTTGTATATTTCTTATTGTATTTCACTGTACCTCGACAGAGATGTTTGTTCCTCCGATTGGGAGAGTCATTGATATAATTAAGTCATGTAAAGTCATTGAGGTTAACCCTCCGTTGTAAGTCGGGGCATTACATAGTTGAGTTATATTAGGGTTATTAGACTCTCCTATAGAAGTTGGCCCTGTAGGGTAAATGTCAAGTGGAAATTAAGTATAAATATAGAATGAGACTCTATTTGACATAGACACTCACTCAACAATAGCGCATGAGTGAGAGAGGAGTAGCTCGAGTAGCTCGCACAAGTGAGAGAGAGAACAGCTGTCGAAGATCATCTTTGTACTTTTGGGTTTTACTTTTGCTATTGGTGCTCATTCTATCTCTGAGGAAGTTGCGGGATTTTCTTCTTTATGGTTTCCCTGAGGAAAAATCTTTGTGTCTCTTGTCTCTTGTGATTATTGTTGTGCATGTTATTCTCTAAGATAAGATCCTAGATCATATTGATTAAACGATAAAAATCTAACATGGTATCAGAGCTAACTTGAGAAGAAGACACTATGCAGCTGCAGAAGCCAGGGCTTCTTAATTTTTGGGGTTCTCTCCACAAATCATCAGCAAAAGGAGGCTATGCCAACTCTCCTTTGAAGGGTGCATCTTCCTGTTGAAGCAGAATTTGATTCCGGGCATTTTCAGTTTTTGACCTATCACTGTTGTGGGAAATTAGGGATTTTCACAGAAGTGGAATTTTTGAGTGAACCCAACATAGGATTGCTCTCCTCAAAATCAAAATTTAGAGACCAAGATCGAAATTTTTGGTTGGGTAAAACTCCAGAAAAGTCAAACCATAATTTGACCCCGGACCAAAAAATCAGCGCTGCAAAAGATCAGCTCCAGATCTAGTGCAGGCATCTCAAATTGGTAAGATCTAAATCTTTTGTATTTCCATTTGAGGTTCTCATTAAAGATGTCTCATCACACCAAGCTTGATGAAAAGCTTGAAGGAGCTGATAACTTTCAAGTATGGAAGTATAGGATTTCACTTGTTCTTGAAGAAAATGAATTGGACACCTATATAAGTGGAGAGGTTCCAGTTCCATAGGGAGATGAGGCTAAAACCCTACACAAGAAGAACTTGGTCAAGGCCAAGAGGCTTATTGTTGATTCTATCAAGGATCATCTTATACCACATGTGTCTTCCTTAAAGACACCTAAAGAGATGTTTGATTCCTTGACCAAGTTATTTGAAGGGAAGAATATAAATCGGAAGATGACTTTACGAAATCTGTTGAAGAATGTAAAGATCCAGAATGCAGAGACCATACAGTCATACTTTACAAGGGTCTCTCAAATCAAAGAACAACTTGAAGCTATGGAAGAAGAAGTAGAGAATGGAGAAATTGTGATGACTGCCTTGAATGGTCTCGCTAGGTCACGGGACTCCTTCATTCAAGGGATTTGTGCTAGAAGAAAGTTAATCACTTTCAGTAGGCTGTGGGAGGAATGCTTACAAGAAGAAGCCCGAATAGTAGCTCAAGAAGAAAAGATGGGAAATGAAGATCAAGCTCTCACATCACACACCAAAAAAATCAAAAGGGAGCACTATCATCCCAAGAAAGGTAAGCATCCACACCAGAATCAGAAAGATAACCCTAGAAGATCTAGTAGAGATCTATCTAATGTCAGATGCTATACATGTGATGAGAAAGAACACTTTGCTAGAGATTGTCCCAGAAATAGAGGTGGCTCCCACAAGAAGAAGAACAACAAAAGAAGACATCATGCTCACACTGCAGAGGATGATGAACCTCCTAGGAAGAGAGTCAAAGAAGAAAGTGAAGATTCTTCAAGCGATGAAGAGTATGTTTTGATTTCTGCCCTCATGGCAACTGTTATACATGGAAGCAATGATTAGCTCATAGATAGTGGGGCTTCCAAGCACATGACAGGATTTAAAGAATCCTTTGTGAATCTATCCGAACATGAGTCACCCCACAAAGTGAAACTTGGGGATGACTATCGGTATCATATAAAAGGAAGTGGAGAAGATTCCTATAAGCTAGACTCTGGAAAATCTATGAAAATGAAGGATGTCCTGTTTGTACTAGGACTAAAGAAGAATCTTCTCTCCATATATGCATTAGATGCAAAAGGTATGAGGGTTGCATTTGTAGATGGCCAAGTCCTTATGTGGCCAAAGGGAAAGACTATATAGCAGTAGTGATTGGAGAGCAAGAGGGAGGTTTATAGAAATTAAAGGGCCAACCAGAACAAGCCTTGGTCCATGACTCAGTACAGCCAAGTGAACTTTGGCATAGAAGGCTTGCACATGTGCACTATAGGGCACTACCACTTGCAAGCAAAGTTGTTGAAGGTCTTCCAGAAATACAGGCAAAGCATAAGGCATTTGCAAAGGATGTGCGAAGGGAAAGAACACAAAGAAGACATTTCCAAGTAGCGAGAGCAAGGCAAAAGGAATCTTGGAAATTATCCACTCTGATGTATGCGGTCCGATGTCATACAAATCATTAAGTGGGTATGTATATTATGTTTCTTTCATTGATAATTTTTTCTAGGAAGACATGGATATATTTCTTGAAAAGCAAGGACGAAGTATTCAGTAAGTTCAAGGAATTCAAAGCCTTGATCGAGAACCACACAGAGAAGAAAATCAAGACCTTTCGATTAGACAATGGCGGAGAATTCACATCAGAAGAATTCAAGGAATTATGCAGAGAGTCAGGGATTAAGAGGGAGTTAACCACTCCATATAATCCACAACAGAATGGAGTTGCAGAAAGGAAGATTAGAACGATTATGGAAGCAACAAAGGCAATGCTTCATGATCAGGATCTTCCTATGCATCTATGGGCAAAAGTTGTGAGGACAGCTGTGTATGTACATAATCGTACTCCACATAGAGTACTTGAGAACAAGACACAAGAAGAAGTATTCTTTGGCAAGAAACCAGAAGTCAACCATCTCAGAATTTTTGGCTGCCCGGTGTACATACACATTCCAAAAGAAAAGAGGACGAAGTTAGATCCTTCAGGAAAAAAGGGTATACTTGTGGGATATAGTGAAAGCTCGAAGGCTTACAGAATATATTTCCCAGGATTTAAGAAGATCGACATCAGCAGGGACGTGACATTTGACGAAGACTTAGCTTACAACAAATCCAAAAAGAGACCTGTTGAAGACCTTGAAGAAACATAAGTACCCAGGATCCGAGATACAACAATGAATGAAGCAACTCCAGAAGAAGATCGAGAAATGGAAGAACCTTTGGAACCTGTAGATCCACCCCGTGAGATGAATTTTTACAAGAGGAAACCATCATGGGTATGAGAAGCTATCCTAGGTGCAGAAAGATATGGCGCTCCAGAAGGAATACACAGAGAAAGGAAGAGACCTAGGCCATACTCCAGTTATGTAGCCTTGTTGTGTGACATCATCGATAAAGAACCTTCCAACTATGAAGAAGCGATATAAAAGAAAGAATGGAAGGATGCTATGATTGAGGAGTACTAGTCGGTCATGAAGAATGATGTCTGGGATGTAGTCCCAAGACCAGAAAGGAAGTTTGTTGTGACTTCCAAGTGGATCTACAAGATCGAGCATGCTGCAAATGGCAACATACAGAAATATAAAGCGAGATTTGTGGCACGTGGCTTCTCCCAAAAGGAAGGGATAGATTATGAAGAAACTTTTGTGCATGTAGCCAGATACACTCCCATCAGATCAGTACTTGCTCTGGCTGCGGTAATGAAATGGAAGATACATTAGATGGATGTCAAGACCGCGCTCTTGAATTGTGTACTGGAAGAGGAAGTGTATGTGGAGCAGCCACTTGGATTTGAGACACATGATAGGGAGACTCATGTGTGCAAATTGAAGAAGACCTTGTACGGTTTGAAACAGGCACCCAGGATGTGGTACGGCAGGATTGGCAGCTTCCTGACTAGTTTGGGCTTCACCAAGAGTAAAGCGGTTTCCAACCTTTACTACAAGGTTGAGGAAGGGAACCCAGTGATACTCCTACTGTATGTAGATGACTTGTTTGTGACAGGTGAGGATGGCTTGATTGATGACAAGAAGAGGAAGCTTGCTGTCGAGTTCAAGATGAAGGACTTGGGGATGATGCACTACTTTCTAGGCATGGAGGTGTGGCAAAGTGCGGATGGAATCTCCCTTGGACAAGGGAAGTATGCAGTGGAGATCCCGAAGAGGTTTGGGATGATGGACTGCAAGACCATGGCCACACCTATGGCATCGAACCTGAAGCTATTGAGTGATGCTTCATCAAAGTTGGTTGATGCCACGATGTATCGTCAGATGATTGGATCCTTAATGTACCTGACGATTACGAGACCAAATATTTGCTTTGCTGTGAACACATTGTGCTAGTTCCTGACGAATCCGAGACATGTTCACCTGATTGCTGCAAAGCATATTTTGAGGTACTTGAAGGGTACAGTTGATTATGGGCTCAAGTTTGAGGCGAATCAGAAGATTAACCTGGAGGGTTATGTGGATTCGGATTGGGCAAGCAATGCCATTGATAGGAAGAACACTTCGGGATGCTGCTTCAGTATGGGATCAGGTGTGATCTCTTGGTTTAGTAGGAAGCAGTCCTGCGTGGCACTAAGTACAGCCGAAGTAGAGTATGTCGCAGCTTGTTCGGCTAGTTGTGAGGCAGTGTGGTTGAGGAAGCTACTGTCTGATTTGTTTGATCTCCAGTTGGATGCTACTTGTATATATTGAGACAACCAGAGCTGTGTGAAGTTGTCTGAGAACCCGATGTTCCATGACAAGTTGAAGCATATCGAGATCAAGTATCACTATATCAGGGATATGGTGCATAGAGGAGTAGTGAAGCTCCAGTATGTTGCGACGGACGAGCAGATAACTAATGTATTGACCAAGTCGTTAGCTAGAGTGAAGTTTGAGTACTTCAGAGAGAAGCATGGTATTCTTCAGATTGAGGTTCCCTCCAAGGGGAAGTAATGAGTCCGGAAGATGAAGATACACATGTGAGCCTTTCCGACATGGTGGCAGGTTGGGCCTCCCATGTGCGTTGATGTAAGTGTTGAGCCTTTCCGACATGGTGGCAGGCTGGGCCTCCCATGTGCGTTGATGTAAGTGTTGAGAGCCTTTTCGACATGGTGGCAGGCTAGGCCTCCCATGGTCGTTGATGTAAGTGCTGAGCCTTTTTGACATGGTGGCAGGCTGGGCCTCCCATGGTCGTTGATGTAAGTGCTGTGTTATGTGTATCTGGGCTGTGTTTCGTGTGACGATGAGATGATCTGAAGATGATGAGGTAATAGTAGGGTACACAGGTTTTGCATGAGGCATATAATTAGTCTTGAGATGTACCTACTTGATAGCTTGCTCGCAAAGATGATGAAGACCTAGCAGAGGGCTAGGCCTACATCCAGCATGAAAAATGGATGGCACTGTAGATGAAGACCTGACAGAGAGCTATGTCTACTTCTAGCATGAAAAAGGGTTGGCACTGTAGATGAAGACCTGGCAGAGAGCTAGGCCTACATCCAGCATGAAAGAGGGCTGGCACTGTAGATGAAGATCTGGCAGAGGGATAGGCCTACATCCAGCATGAAAAAAGGCTGGCACTGTAGATGAAGACCTACATGGAGGCTAGGCCTACATCCAACATGAAAAAGGGCTGGCTCTGTAGAACTTCCTATGATGAGTAGATTTGAGAGATAGCACCAATTGCTCGTGATAGCAGCAGCAGTGATGATGATGATCTAGTGACGAAGACTTGTGCTGATGAACTGTGTCAAGAGAATATCTTCCTAGTGAAGAGGGAGTGTTGATGTATTTGTAACTTCAGAATGTACTCACTTGTATATTTCTTATTGTATTTCATTGTACCCCGACGAAGATGTTTGTTTCTCCGATCGGGAGAGTCATTAATCTAATTAAGTCATGTAAAGTCATTGAGTTTAACCCTTCGTTGTAAGCCGGGGCATTAGACCCCACAGTTGAGTTATATTAGGGTTATTAGACTTTCATAGAGATGTCGGCCTTGTAAGGTAAATGTCAAGTGGAAATTAAGTATAAATAGAGAGTGAGACTCTCTATTTCACACACACACACTCAACAATAATGCATAAGTGAGAGAGGAGTAGCTCGCACAAGTGAGAGAGAGAACAGTTGTCGGAGATCATCTTTTTACTTTTGCTATTGGTGCTCATTCTATCTCTGAGGAAGTTGCCGGGTTTTCTCCTTTATGGTTTCCCCGAGGAAAAATCTTTGTGTCTCTTGTCTCTTGTGATTATTGTTGTGCATGTTATTCTCTCAAATAAGATCCTAGATCATATTGATGAAACGATAAAAATCTAACATTGACTATGATGAGACATTTGCTCCTGTTGCCAGGTATATTACCATTAGAACCATCATTTATCTTGCTGCAATATTCAGATGGATGTTACATTAAATGGATGTAGAGACAACCTTCCTCAATGGCAAGATTGCGGAGGAAGTCTATATTGAACAACCTGAAGGCTTTGTGACTCATGGGAATAAGACCCATGTGTATAAACTGAAGAATTCCTTGTATCGACTGAAATAGGCTTCGAGAGTCTGGTATGCGAGGATGGATGGATTTCTCCACAGCTTGGGGTTTTCCAAAAGTACAACTGATTCTAACTTGTACTTTACGGTTGTTCATAATCATGTCTTGATCCTTGTTCTATATGTAGATAACTTGTTTCTTTCAGGTGATGAATAGTTGATAGAACAATGTAAGAGGGAGCTTACCTTTGAATTTGGGATGAAGGATCTCGGCTTGATGCATTATTTCTTTGGCTTAGAGGTCTGGCAAAAGCCAGGCGAGATTTTCTTGACACAAGAAAAGTATGCAGTAGACATCTTGCAGAGATTTGGGATGTAGGATTGCAAGTCCATGAGTGTACCCATGACTACCAACTTGACAAAGTTGCGTGACTCAGCTACCAGTTCACAGAGTGTGGACTCCACTCAGACAGCTTATTGGATCCTTGATGTATCTCGTGCATACGAGACCAGACATCTGTTACACAATGAATGCTCTGAGTTAGTTCATGTCCGATCCAAAGCACATACACTGGGTAGCTGCTAAACACGTACTCAGATATGTGTGAGGTACTATCACTTATGGGCTCAGGTATACTTCCAGCAGTGGAGTATTATTATCTGGATATGTTGATTCAGATTGGGTTGGCAGTGCAGTAGACGGGAAAAATACCTCTGGTTACTGCTTCAGTATGGGATCTACAATGATCTCTTGGTCCAGCAAGAAGCAGGGTTCCATAGCTCAGAGTACAGTTGAGGTAGAGTATATTGTTGCAAGTGATGCCTGCAAGGAAGCAGTTTGGCTTAGAAAACGTTTATCTAATCCGTTTGGTGGAAAGCTTGACTCAACGATCATCCATTGCGATAATCAGAGTTGCATTAAGCTTTCAGAGAACCCGGTGTTTCATGATAGATCGAAACACATTGAAATGAAGTATAATTTCATCAAAGACCTAGTGCAAAGAGGTGCTCTGAAGTTGCAGTACATTTGTACGGATGAACAGATCGTAGATATCTTGATCGAGCCTCTGACAACATCAAAGTTCGTATACTTTCGTGACAAGCTTGGCATGACAGAGAATGCCTCTCTCGCTGAGAGGGAGTGTTGATTTTTTTTAGCAGCATCAAGAGCTATTCTTTTAGGAGAATGGAGACACCTGGTCCGAGACCAGGGTGTGGACTCAACCTAGAGTTGAGTGATCATTCTGTTGAATGGGGATATCTGGTACGGGACCAAGATATGGAACCAGTCCAGCACTGGGGGACTCAACCTTGAGTTGAGTGACCATTCTGTTGAATGTTGACATTTGGTCTGAAACCAAGATGTGGAACCAATCTAGCTCTGGGGACTCAACCTAGAGCTGAGTGGCCATTCTTTGAATGGAGGCACCTGGTCAGTTACCAGGAATTTACCTAGTCCAGGACTAGGGACTCAGCCCGGGGCTGAGGGCCATTCTCCGAGAGAAAGGAGGCGCTTGGTCTGTTACCAAGTATTTGACCTTGTCAAATTATGCAGCTTATGGCTGAGGCATTTGGTCTGTTACCAGGAAGATAGTATAAACCCTAGACCGGTTCTAGGCATGTGTGACTCTCTGACCCTCGATCAGTGGGCTTTGTGATCTTCTCCAAGGCGTAGCTACCCTTGGTTAAGACACCTCAGTATCCGATCTTGGTGTCACACATAGTGTGAGATAAAAGCATTAGTAATTCTCTTTGTTTATGATGATGTACTTTGAGTGGGGATGAAAGACCACCTTGATCACTTGTTTTGACCACGGGGCACTTGAAGAAGGCTAAAGCAAAAAGTAAAAAATACATAAGGACCCTTAGTACCACTAAGGTGTTAAAGTGAAAGTGAAAAAAGACATTTAGTACCAGTAAGGGTAAAAGTCAAAGTGAGAAAAGAATAAAATAATAATATTTTGTTCTTTGGAGTTTTGGTCCACTTACAGGTGACTCAAAGGATATAAAAGAAGATCAATCCATTTCATTATTACACACACTTGCTTTCACAGGTACAACTGCTCCAACAAAAGAAATTACTGGTTATTGAAGAGAAGAATGATTGATGTGATGCCTTAGCATGGATGAGTCTAGCTAGGGCATTCACACTTGTTTTTTATAAGCCCTAAGCTAGGGTTTCAACAACAACATTTTTTATCTGTTTTATGAGCTAGGGTTTTACCCTATCTCTCCTCTTCTTCTCCGGGCAGCTGAAAATATTCACAGGCAATCTCCAACAAGTCATCGGGCAACTCCAAGTCTTTGTTGGCATCCCTACTCTCTCACGGTTGCCCTCCTTTCTTCCACGGGCAGGCCACTCTAGGGCTCGACCCCTTTGCTAGAGTCTCGAGCAACCCACAGCAGTTGCCCGTGAAGGCTGTCAAGAGCCCACAGAACCCTCGGGCAGCCAATAGCCCAAATCGAGAGGGTTCGGGGCCCTTGTAGACCCTCGGGCAGCCTTAATGCTAGCCCGTGAGGGATGCCAGCTACCCTCGGGCAGTATGCAGACTAGCCCGGAGGGTGCTGGGTCTGCGCCGGACCCTCAGGCAGTCCACAGACTGGCCTAGTAGGGCTCGAGCAGCCCACAGATCTGTCCAGCAGGTTCCGGGCAGGCAAACCTGCCCTATGAGCAATAGAACAGAGCAGGCTAACACTTGGGCAGCATGGCAGCTGGTACGAGTAGGTGAGCAGAGGATCTGGGCAGGCCTAAACATATCCAGGCAAGCAAAACAGAAGTTCGGGTAGCCTGCAATTTTTGGGCAGGAGAGAGAAGATTAGGGTAGCAAGCCCTAATTTGCTAAAAGCCCTAATTGGGCATTTTTTGTGCAAAATTTTATCTTGTGTGTAATTGTGGATTTGTGGTACAAACCCAGTTAGGGTTTGAGAAATTTTTAAGTACTCAGTCATCTCATTTACGAGATGAATTACTAATGGTTTTGGGGTTTTTATCCTTTAAAAGTTTCCCCAGTGAAAAACTCTTGTGTTCAGTGTGTTGATGTTATTTACTGCACTTGTCATTTGTTATGTTAGTCTGCAAATTTTTTTAAAGTATTCATGCTAATGCTAAAAATTCAACAATTTGCAATAAAACCAGTCTCAAAAAATTATAGTTTACTTTATCATAAGCTTTCACCAAATCCATTTTTAAGATTAGAGCTAATAGTTTCTATAGCTTTATAGAATGGAGGCTCTCTTGTGCGATTCCAGTTGCATAAAAAGTGAGTTTGTTCTATAAGAATTTGAATTGTTCTTTGGATAAACTAGATGCAAGAAAAGGCTTAATCCAGTTAACAATGACATTTGATATACGCTTATATACCGGATTGCATAATGATAGGATGAAAATCATTGAAGGAGGAGGGATCATTTGTATTCGGGATCAAAGCATTATAGGTTGCATTCAATGTAGTTTAGACCTTCCCATCAATTTTGGATTGTTCAACCGCCTTGAGAAAATCTTAGTCTACAAGATTGAAAAATTGGAGAAAGAACTCCATAGTCCACCCATCCGAACAAGGAATATTGGACACAAATTTGTTGAGAATGTTTTCAATTTCTATTAGGGTAACTAGAGCTCCAATATTGATGGCATCTTCTTCGTTGAAATAACGGGGATAAGCCTGAATGATTCTCATCCGAGCCCCAATATTGATGGCATCTTCTTCGTTGAAATAACGGGGATAAGCCTGAATGATTCTCATCCGAGCCCCAATATTGATGGCATCTTCTTCGTTGAAATAACGGGGATAAGCCTGAATGATTCTCATCCGAGCCCCAATAGGAATAGTGCCACGATCCTTGAAAAATGACTTTAAATGGTTTACAATAGCTGATTCAAGTTCTCTCTGACTTGAAATATTTTCTCTCAAGCTATCCTTTAATCCCCAAACGAAGTTCAGTATTCTTTGTTGATTTGCATAATTGTGGAAAAAACGAGTATTCCTATCCCCTTGTTTTAACCAGATGGCATGGCTCTTGAAGCGCCATTCCTCGTCCTCCAGTTTTAGAATGTGAGATTTCCTACCCTCTGGCTCCGACAACAAATCCTTATCAGAATCAGAAAATACCCTAGTCGAATTCCTAGTAAAACACAAGTCTATTTTATGCTCAATGACCACCAATTCTTCTTTCAAAGACTTTTTTTTTCTTTACCTGGGCTTAATGTTATCAAAACTGAACCGGTGGTCGAACCGGTCGACCCTGGGAACCGGAACCAAAGCAGAATCGGACAAAAACCGGGAAGCAAACCGGATCAAAAAACCGGTTGAGCAAAAATACATAAAACATTCATATTTTCAAAAAATACATACATATATATATATATATATATATACATACATATACATATATACATATACATATACATATACATATACATATACATATACATATACATATACATATACATATACATATATATATATATATATATATATATATATACATATATATATATATATATATGTCCATGTGCATCCATGTGAATTCAAACCATTATACACAAACATGCAAAGTTTTTCATGTATATAGCAAGTAAGAGTGTATAAAACCAAAATAGCATTGACTGCAAATATATATCTAAAGAAAAGTGCATCAACAAAGAGGTTATAATTTATAAATGGCCTCTAAAGTCAAAATATAAGCATATGACTGCAGTCTAGACTCTAGAATCTACAATCTAATGACTCTAATCATATATTATAATTATTTGAGTCCTCATGCTCAGACTCGGAGTCATCATCTACATCCTCAACATGAGCATGGCTCGACTCCCGTAGGCCTGAAGGCACTTGTCTAACTGCAACATCAATGTTCACATCCTCTTGTTGTGGAAGAGGACCCAAGTCCATCCACAAGTAAATGTGATTGATAAGGAGGGTGGGAGCCTCCTTTTATAACATTAGAAGGGTCGTCAGTGAATTAAATAGCTCACATGTGGACCCTATTTTATTGAAAGAATTTGAAATTAGTTGTTTTTGGGGGTCCTTGTTGTTTTTGTATAGAACCGACCAGTTTTGTACTGAACAGACAGTTTTGCACGGAACCGGCCAGTTCAGCCTTGAAATCGGCCAATTTCGTATAGAACCGGCCAAAAACGGTTTGAGTGCGTGATTTGACTCAGGGAATCTTGTAAACTGGTCCAACCAGTGGGTTTTTCCAAAACCGATTAGGTTTTGATAACATTGCCTGGGCTATATCATCCTTTCGGATCTCAATCAATTTTACATACAAATAGTTCATAGCTAAGTCACTATGAAGTAGGGCCATGGAAAACCATTTTTCCTCAATTATCTTGTTGAATTCATCCAGTTCAGTCCAAGAGTGACTAAACTTATAAGGGTATTTTATCTTAACAGCCGAGCCTTCCAACTGTAGGCATATAGGAAGGTGATATGATATTGAAACATTTACAGCCCCAGTCTTGTATCTTCCAAGAAAAGAAGCAAATTCTTTGCTAATGGAAAGCAATATAGCCTTTTTCTCACACCATCATCCCCACGCCTACCATTACACCAAGTGGGAATCAATGGTATGGGGAGAATATCAATTAGTTTTGCCTCCGAAAAGACATGCTTGAACCAACTAGCTAGGGGATCCAAACAAGAGTGTGTTGCCCACACCTCTCGAGTTGTATGAAAAAGGTTTAGGTCACCCCTCAAAATCAAGAAAGGGGTCTCCAAGATCCCACTATCCAAAGCCTCTTTCCAGAAGGCTTGTTTATCTTTATAAGGGCCATAACAGTTCAAGACCTGAATAGTATGTCCAAAGTCCCTACAAGAACCTTCCAATAAAATACCCGCGCAAGTAAAAAAGGGAAAACACTAAAATTTATGAGGATTCCAAACCGCCAATCATCCCCCAAATAAGCCTTGTGCATCGACAATCGCATAATCCCAACCCAATAGTAGCTTCAAAAAATCTCTCAGCCCTTTTCACCTAACAACATAATCCCCTGAATAAGCAAAATAGCAAAAATTTTCAACTCGAACAGTCTCTTGAGGGCAAGGAATTTTGGGCTACCCCCAAAGCCCTCTTACATTAAGAGACAAAATTTTCATTAAGAAACCGAGCCAGAGGCCTCATTTGCTCTAAGGGCCCTTGAAAGCTCCCGAGAATCATTGCAAACACCTTCAGTCCCTAGGGAACCAACATCCATAAGTATTGAGTAATGTTGAGAAAGTGATACACTCGAATACCCAAAACCACCTCTAACTGCTCCTTTGTTGTATTTATTCTGGTTTTTTTATGGCCATATTTTGAAAAGGAGTCGGAGAAACACTTACCGAGTCGAATAAAACGCCCTTTGAATAAGAGTAAATAGACAGGGGATTTTTTTGAAGTATTCCCTTATATAGGAAACCTAAATTGTGTTCCACCTTGGATGGAACCATTTTCCAGCCACTTGAGCAAGTCTTGTGGCCATATTCCCCTTCATTACCTGCCTCTTTAATCCTCAAAGAACAACCCCCTTGACTGTTGATAGAGAGGTAGTGATTTCCTTAAAAGAATCTGTAACTTCTTTTGACACCTTTAACGCCCCATTAGTCCAAACTTCAAAGATCGAGAGTATCCCTCTCCTCAAGATCAATAACTACATCCATCTTCCCCGACGAGATAATAATATTAGGGTCCATATCCTCATAGGGTGAGGCCAGAACAACCCTAGGTCTCAAGATTCCTCCAATCCCTAAGTTTCCTCCAACCCCAACTCATGAAATGACAACTCAAACAAAATCTGTCTTCCAACCCTTCTATACATTTAAGCTCCTATGATCTAAGAGTCTCAAAAAAGAGGGCAAATGTGTTTTCAACATACCTGAGAAAGACGACAATTCCTGTGACGGATTAGACGTTGGAACTCAAGTATTTTGGGAGGAATCACCACCAAGGGAAACATCAAAGTTCTCGATGGCCACAACCTTGGACCTCAAATTTGTACAGCAGTCATCTAAAGGTATTCCAAGGCAAGCCACCTTCAAATGTCTAGTGTTGTGGCATCCACTTCTAAATAATAATTCTATCACCCCACCGAATCTCAAGTTCCGCTGGAAGCCCTCGAGACATATCCATTTATACCAAAATCCAAGCCATTCTTTTATCCGCATGCCTAAGAGACGCTTTGTCGAAAAAAAAGAAATTTCCCATCAGATTCACCAGAGAAACAAAATGTTCTTCGTCCATAGCTCAAAGGGTAAACCTGAAATCAACATCCAAATTTGTTACAATTGGAAACCCTCCTTGTAAGGGTTAAAAGTAGACATCCATTGTTTAAGCATCAAGGATCTTTAACCCAAGGCCGACCAAGAACTTTCTGAATATCCTTGTCTATCATAAATTGAAAATAGAGTCACTTATTCATCAGCATATGAAATATGGGACGATAACCAAGCAAGGGTTTCCAATTAATGTTAATCTAGTTTAACATCTCCAGATGGTTCATCGTGAGATATACAAATCTGGTTCATCGTGAGATATACAAATCTGCCACTAAGGGTCTAGTAGAAAGGCTCTCCATTCTATTGAGGTTAACAGAGTGTGCCTTTGCCAAGCGTTTGGCGCTAGCCAAAGCTCCAAAAACTATAGGTCTCCGTCTAGGAAAGCGTCTAGAAGCTCTATTTGGAAGTCCAGGAGACTCCCTTTCATCGCTAAAGTTTCCTCCTGCTTTTAGAGGTTTGATAAAGGAAGGTTTACCAATTGCTTGGACATTTGTCCCCACATCCAACTCACCCTCCTGCACCAGTACAATACTCATGTCTGAGACTGCCGCTGAAACCACCTTACATTGATTACGATAAATGACATCTCGGTGCAAAGCTCGATACTCATAGTTTGTTTTAAAAAGTTCCACTTGGTCCCAGTCTAGGTCATCTGCTCCCCAAACATCTACCACCTCCTTACCCATGTAACCCAAGCAGAACCAACCAGAGCTTCCTTAATCTCCAATAGCATGGCCACATCGCCTATGGAACCCTAACCAAAAAACCCTAAACCTTGCCATCACCTTAAAGCTCTAGTATACTACTTGAGGAAATTAAAATTGAAATTCAAACGAGTTTTCGAGATCATCTAGTAAAATCTAATGGGCTAGTGGACTACCCAACGATCAACAATGACACTTATTCTAACTAAGATGCTTCTAATAAATTCATGAGCAAAACTTCTTAAAGTAGTGTTTAGGTTTGAAAATACCTTGTACAACAAGTGTATATATATAAGAAAAACATAAGGACAATGGCTAGAGATGCAATAGTGTAATCTCCCCAAATTTGGCCATGGACCACAATTACCTAAGTCACCTAGTCATGTTCATGTTAATTCACTTAGGTGGTGATGACGTCAAATATTTGCTAAGCCTAATGTCCAAAGTTAGGAATAGTGTAACATGGGAACAAATTGGACAAGGAATATGCAAGGAGATGATAGACCTAGGTTGACTCTTCATACAAGCCAAAGTTTGCATGTGGTCAAAATTATTGATGAAATCCTAAGGTTGGGAACTAAATTATTCCTAAGGTTTGCCTCGCACATAAATATCAAATTGTCTAAGGAAAAAGTTTGTCCACAAGGTGGAAGAAGGTTTGACCATGGTCTGAATGGGGTCATAAGGGCGCCAAGGAGGTCTTATGGTTGAATAGTGAAAAGGGCAACTGGGAGAGTTGTGGACCAAAAGAAGTTGTAATTTCATGGATTTGGTCATTTCCTTAAAACAGGGGTGAATGTGCAGACACCATTATGATAATGGACCTAACTCCCTTTTAATCATTCAAGGATCATTAAATGAGGGGAGAAGTGCTCAAGATAGTTAGAGGGCGCATTCATGAAGACAGTGGAGCAATTATGAACCACTAACTACCCGGTGCATGGTTTTGGAATGTTCCATGGTATTTGTCCCTAGTATTGGCTAGAGTGGACGAACTAGTATTGTCCATGGTTTTGTCTAGCCCATGGTATTGGAAACTAGTATTGGAAGTAAGTGAAAGCTTAAAAAGGGAGGCCTAGTGCATCATTGGGGGTTATCTTGTTGATGTTTCAGATTATGATTGAGTTGCTTAGTCTACTCGTGCTTGGGTGATTGTCCCCTTGAAAACCAAGAGGGTGATGAGCCCTCAATCTAGGGTAACCAGTTGGAGTTGCTATCCTATTTGATTGGTGAAGTGGATTTGGAAAAAAAACTATTCAACTCATTGAAGTTCATTTTGCAAGCATTCAATGGCATTCTCAATTTCTTTCTACTTCAGATCATATTGTTCATGTTCCATGTAATTTCCAGTTCCCCATTACATGTGTTTTCAACTGTGTTAATGTAATTGAGTGGTGGATGATGTTTTGCACTTTAAGTTCCATGGCACCTGTACATGATGTCTGCAAATAAAATATGTAGACGTGCATAAATAAATAATACAACACTTCTGTTTCTATCTTGGCAATTATTATTCTTCTACTTAGTTCTACTTCCATTATGCTTTAATGAAATGGCAATTCGGACTAGTCTTCACTGAAAATGCAATAACTTCACTTCTATAAGTCCGAATTCGATTATGTAAGTTTCTATAGGTAGGTAAGACTCAAGTGGACCCATCCCAAATGTTATTTCATGAATTCGTGAGGCCTAGGGGTCATTTGAAATCATTTGGAAATAGACAAGTTGAGTTGTCCTGAATCTACAATCTTCTTCAAAACCCTTCCAAATTGAAAAATAACCTGCCAAACTCTGATCCAACTCTATCCTAAGGTAGGTTGGGACTTGTTTTCAAACCATCTACATCCAACGTGCACCAAAAGTTTTTGAGTTTCAACAGAAGTCCTAGGGACAGACAACAGCCTAGTCCTTGTGACCATCCTAGGTGTGATGTACTTCGAAAATGTTCCTTGGTCAAAGTAGGTGTCTGTCTAAGAGTCTAGGGAGTCTCCTAGGATGTGTTTAGACCCTACATAACCTTCATATCAGAATTTAGTAAACCTTTAATACCATTTGGAGTCATCAATAAAACTAGTCTTTCCATTGCTTGCACAATCATTGCGAACCTTGGCAATTCACAAGCTTAATCGATTCTAGCTGTCTTATGAGATACCATAGTTAGACCTAAAGGTGTTTATAGTTGTTGCAAAGGTATTTGGGCCTATTCCATGTCTCAGATCTAAAATTCGAAAGCCTCCAGTACCATTTGAAACAATCGAAACAAGGCTAGTTCCCATTTTCCAAAATCTAGCTAACCAATGTGTGGAATCAAGGTTGCATGCAAATTGTTTGTCAAAAGTCCCCAACCAGACTCGCATAAACTAGAGAGATACTTCATATTAGACCTGCACATTTCCTAACAATTACCTCCAATCATTCCCAATAGTTTGCACCATTTCCCAAGTTGTCTTTTAGTGTCCAGTGTGAAGCAAAACACCTAGTTTTGGGGAATTTCAATTCTCTAAAGCTGTCTGAGGCTCCTTGGGGCAGGTCATTGGGTCACATGAGCCCCTCCTTGTTTTCTACGCGATGACAATGTTCCAGCTTTGAGGCTCTTTCCTTCCTTCCATCCAGGTCACCTCAGGCACCCCTCTTGGTCCCTCTTCAGCAGAGCACCCTCCTTCCTTGGTCTAGTTCACTGATTACGTAACCTTCTGCTCACCAAGCCCATAGGATTATTGGGGGGGATGTTGAGGGATTTTCAACATTCTTGGGGTTAGATGGGGCATGACAACCCCCCTGCTCACTCCACCTTTTAGAGTGAATCTTTCTGCTTAGTATTATCTATTTTAGCAAATCTGGGTAAACTATGGGGGAAAATGCCCCAAGTTACCCACATATATTATTATTTTATGTTGTCTTATGTTATATTTTTACATTGAGATTTTATTGGCATCTTAGCCTGTTTATTTTGTAAAAGTGAGTGTGAGAGGATATAAATAATCCCTCCTCAGTTCATTTCAAATCATAACTCATGGGACAAAACTCAAACATGTTACTTTTTTACCCTTATTAACCTCTTTGAGTGATGCACACCTCTTGAAGGCACTCTCTTTTGTTCTTGTGGATGAAATTGGATGCATTATTTGGTTTGTTCATGCTTGGTGGATGCTAGAATTGTTGGAATAACATGTGCTCAAGTAAGTCTAGATTTTGTAGTCTTGCTTGCTTGTTGGAATAACATTGAACCTTGCATCTATTGTTCGTGGCCTTAGTGAACCTACCTATTGACCAACATGGGAGATAGTTCAGCCTTATGCTGAGTTTTAGTGTCACACTGAATCAAGTTGATCAATCCCTGTACCCTGACTGGGTCCTCCATTCTCTCGCAGAATGGTTCTCAGTACTAAGCTGAGTTTCAGTCTCACACTGAAAGTTGATCAACTACCTGCAGGACCTACTTGGACATCGTGTCCCTAGTTCAAGACCATAATATATCTTTGCCTCTACCTGTAGGCTCTACTTGGACATCGTGTCCCTGTTTCCAAACCAGAATACCCTAGAGGCATATAGGGGCCCTAGCCACATGCTAGGGGCTTTGCCATGGCATCAACCTGCTTAGTCCTAGACCAAGAACCCTAGGAGACTACTGGGGGCCCTAGGGTACCTTCTAGGGTCTTACTCTATCATAGTCCACTGACTAGGGTACCATCCTCTATGAGAATGGGTCTTGCAGCTGCACAAACTTTAACATAATTCACCAAATGGGTTGAGGCTATCCCCCAAAAATGGGCTACAACAAAAGTTGTTTTAGACTTCCTAGAAGACAAAATCATTACCCGCTTTGGAACCCCAACTGAGATTATAAAAAATAATGTAAAGGCTTTCAATGAGGGTGATTTATCTACTTCCTGTTTTGATTACGACATTATAATATCACATTCTTCAAATTATTATCCTCAAGGAAACGGACTTGCTTAATCAAGTAATAAGAATTTGATGAGTATTATAAAGAAGACTGTTGGTGACAACAAAAGAGGTTGGGATAGCAAGTTGAAGTATGCAGTATGGGCAGATAGAATTACTGTGAAAGAATCAACCCAGAAAATCCCATTTGGGTTGGTGTATGGCTTAGATGTTACTTTGTCGATTAATTTGAAGTTGTCTACATATAAAATCCTTTAGCAAAATGCCAATGATCCAGACATATTTCAAAGAAGAATGAACAACTTGATAGAAATTGATGAGAAGCGAAGAAAGGCCTTTGATCACTTGAGAGAACATCAAGACAAAGTTAAAGGTAAATTTGACAAGAAATCTCGCCAGCGCAACTTCCAAAAAGGTAACCTCGTCCTCTTGTGGAACAAAAGGAAGGACGAACCAGGTACACATGGTAAGTTTGACAGTCTTTAGCTAGGTCCATATCAGATTATTGACATTGCAGGTCTTAATGCATTCTGCCTTAGTCACTTGGATGGTGAGAAGATTCCTCTACCTATCAATGGGCAGGCATTGAAGAGATATTTCATAGGTGATATCTGACATTTGTTATATTTATGTTAGTTAGCTAGTCGTTTCTTAGGTTGTGTCTTGATTAGTTGATCTTTTCTTCTCTGCATTTAGTCTGCTTAATTTTGTTTATATTTCATGATATTGAACAATGCATGATGGAAGTGTCTTCCTCATGATGCTTTAAATGCCCTTGGATATTTGATGTGTGTGTAGGTCTATAGGTGCCTAGAAGATTCATAGGTTCTCAAGCACTCCCGAGAAGAGTACTTGTCCCATAGTTGGAGCTAGTGTTACATGATACCAGTACCAATGCACCTTCAAATGCTTGCCCAAGGAAAGGGGTCGCATTTTTTGACTTGCTCATGCTTAGTGGATGCTAGAATTGTTGGAATAACATGTGCTCAAGTAATTCTAGCTTTTGTAGTCTTGGTTGGTGAAAGGTAAGTGAAATGTATGCTTCTTGAATGATTGAATGGTAGCCTTAGTGATGCATTTTCTCTTAATGGAACCTTTTGTATGTCTTTTCTATCCTCTTTGCATGGTGGAAAACGCTTCCACGAGGAGGTTTTCCCTAGTATAGCCTTGGATCTCCAATTCTTCCTTAGACTAGGCTCTTGTAACAAACCCCATAGGTTGTCACAAGAAGCCCTACTTTAGTAGACAACGAGAAATACTCCAAGAGGAAAGTTTGTCACCTTCCTCTAGGCTAGGGTTCAAGGGTATCATCCATGAAAATCCTAAGTTGTCATCTTTCACCAAATTAATCTTGCATTGCATATGTAATTATTGCATTTCATTGTTAAATTAAGTTTGTAATTTGTTAGTTTTTGTTTACATTATTATTGGAAAAACCCTTAAAAGTTGCATAAAACCCTTGGAAAACCCTAAACAATCCTAAACCTACATCCTACAACCCTCACAATCCTCTCCCTTCCCTCTTTAGCAGCCTCGGCTTGCTCCTAAAGAGTTCAACCTCCCCTCCTTCCTTTCCTTTCACCCTCGGCCTACCCTTCTTCCACCTCAAACTTCCTCTTTTAGCCTCCCTACATCCTCGGCCTCCTCTTCCATGCCTCTTTTCACCCTCGGCTAGCCCTTTTGGGCCTCCCTTCATCCTCGACCTCCTCTATAGGGTCTCGACCCTCATTTCAGGGTCTGTCCTAGGCCATAACAACCTTAGGGATGCCTTTTTGCAAGGCTGTAACATCCCATCTGCAACCTCTTTAACCATTGTGCACATTCCGCAATTTATTGCAGACTTTCCTTCCTGGACAACCACCTAATACTTGCAATGAAAACATCACAAACACTGAAAAGGGTTAGTAAATGATAAATTGAATTTTGTTGTTAAAAGGACTCCATTTGATACTTGTTTTGCATACCATACAAGACATATATCAAGTCTGAATAATTTGTTCAAATTGTTACAAGTTGCTCTTCAAGTTGAAATTTGTGTGGCACATCATTGATTGGATATTCAAACTCATTACTTGGTTGTCTATTGCTGAAGGGTACTATTATAACCACGGTTTGACATTAATTTGGTTTAAGGATTACTTTACAACTGCTATGCTGAATGCTTTGGATATTGGTAGATACCTTTGGTGGTTATAGCACTTGATGGAACGGTCACTTGCCTATAGTAAACATTGTGTGAATAGTATTTTTCCATTTGATATTGACATACTTGGTTGTACTCCTACAATGTTATTACTTATATAGTCTGTCATCTTCATTCTCTAGTGGATCTATTTAAGGCTCTGCTCATTAATTTCATTGTGTAGAGGATATAGTTGTTTTTGTCCAAGTTCCTTGCAGGACAGCTAAGGGCTCTCCCCTTCGAGGTTATGACACTCCAAAATAGTCCAAGGAATGCGACCTAGGTGACATTGGGTCACTTTCCTCATATGTGCTTGTCGGACACTAGCCTGCTAGTTTGTCCAGTAACAGTCCACACATATTTTTATGGGTATTTAGTATGGTCATGAGATTGGTCCAATCTTATAAAGATGGAAACACATTATGTGTTAATAGAAGGCAATTAAGAGAGCTTAAAATATTTATCATACTATTAAAGGATGTTATAAAGCCCCATAAAACATGGTTTGTGAAATATTCCTTCGAGAAAGGAAAGACTAAAATCCATACTTCAATAAGGAACTTTATTCGATAAAGTTATCTTTACATAAAAAATAGAAAATTATCATATAAATGGTATGTTTAAATTACAAGAAATATAGTTAAACCCAAAGGCTTAAGACTTGAAAATGGGCGAAGAGATTATTATTATTATTAAAAGAAGTGAGCAAGGCCTTCTAAACCCATCACCTAATGATTGACCAACACTTTAGATTCATGTGTTTTAAATGCCTTGATGCTAACATATGAGTCGATCGAGTTCAAAGAATACAAGTTTGCCAAAGCATGTCAAATCCATTTATCATAATTAACTAAGGACTTGTGAATGGCGAAAATTAACTAGCCTGTTGCACAGAGTTTAATGCGTCGACAACTGTGCAGCAGACCATTGGATCTCAAGCAACTTGAGATCCAACGGCCTGCTGCGCAACATGCTGGTTATTGATCGCCGACGAATATTGTGGCGATTAAATCCAAAACTAATTCCATGGCAGTTGTTTAATGCATGAAATGGAATTTCAAGGAGAACACTCAATAATAGGTCAACATATCATGTTTACACCCAAACTATTATATTATGAAAATCCTATAAGAATACTTTATATATGGTTTATATTAAAGTAGTTTGAAGTTTTTTATTCTCATTTCTTTTACAACTCTCGAAACCTAGTCATCGACAGTTGTTTCATTTGGACAACCGTTTTATCTGATGACTGAGGTGAAAACCAGGTGTCGACCCAATCTTAGTATTGGCTAGAAGAATGACATGCCCAACAACGAGTAGAATTGTCACCGTAGAGGAACTCAAGGATTTGTAGGATTAAATTACCCCTAGTACCTAGGTATCCATCGATTCAGCCAGAAAGCTCCACCAAGGGTTCCTAGCCTCATACCCAAAATCCTCATTCACATCATTAAATGAAAAAATTATGATTAACAAAAGATTAAACAAAGATTAAATGAAAAAAATATGATTAACTAGAAATTAAACAAAAATTAAAATCAACAAAATAATATTATAACAAGAGCTACAAAGTAGCAATGTCCCTGCAGCATTGCAAACCAACATTTAGAGTACAAGGTGAGACAACTTATATTTTTTATAACTTAAACAACAATGTCCCAGCGTTGCAAACCAACATTTGGAGTACAAGGTGAAAAATCTGATATTTTTTATAACTTAAACAACAAAAAGCAATTAGCAATTATAAATAAATTATTGTTATTTTAACTAATGCCCATAAATCTCAGCATATAGCAATAACTTAAACAACAAAGGTCAAAAACAAATCGTAAATAAATTATTGTTGTTTAAGCAAATGTCCATAAATCTCAGCGTATAGCAATGCATTAATGAGTACAATGTGAAAAAGCTGATGTTTTTTATAACTTAAACCACAAAAAAAAATTGTAAATAAACCTATGAAATTGAACTATAGCCACTGTAGCTAAACAATTGTAAATAAATTATTGTTGTTTGAGCAAATGTCCATAAATCTCAGCCTATAACAATGTATATGTACCCATGAAATTGAACTATGCCACTGTAGCTTGAATATGTTTCATTTAGGACAAATGTCAAAACAGGATGGGGAAAACCCACTCTTGACGGTAAAAGAGCAGGATTTTGTAGCACATCTAGGCAATTTGGAGAAGTTTTATCGTTGCAGTTGACATTGTTAAAGCCTACAGCTGCAGAGACAGGGAGCATACATCAATTTCAACCACAGAAGACTATAGTATAAAGGCCTAAAAAGAAAAAGATACCGCAAGAAAAGAGATAGTTGTAGTACTGGATAAATACCATTTAAGCAATAGTCTTTTACCCCCTAGAGACGATGTTCGATTGCAATTTCAAAAAAAAAAAAATACTCGGATATCCTAATCATGGCAGCATCCTGAAAACGAAGGCATATTTTCACAGTTAGTGTTTTCTTTCCTTATTCATAGCTAATTTCCATAAAGTATTTTTGTTTATTTCAACTGATTTATTAGTCTCTACTTGCTGCATAGACTATATGTTCCACTTTTTTTAATTATTTGTACATTTAGATTGAATATATTTGAAGTTTATAATGTTGACTGTTATGCTGCACTTATACCCAGCACATCTTTAGGTGTACCCCAGAGAGAGAGGGCCGATTTTTCGACCAGGAGGGGTGTTATTGAGCAATGGTTGTCATGGATGGACCCTTTGGCCCTCCTTTAAGGGTACTATAGCTTAATGACAATGCTAACTACCCTTAAAAGGGGTTTTTAACCTCGGGGTTGGTGTCCGGGGCCCTTAAGGGTTGACCACTGGGTCTCATGCCTCCATATCCTGCTTGCACACTCTGGTGGCCTTTGATTCAGCTACGAGACACTCGTCTTCAGTCGCAGCCACTTCATACACCCTCCTGGCCCTTTAGTCAGTGGGTCCTTGCTCTCCTGGCCTTCTTTCCTCAGAGGAAGACATCCTCCAAGCCAAGCTGTTTCCATGCTTTGAGGAGGGCGTTGAGGGATTTTACAGCATTCTAGGGGTTAAATGGGGCATAACCCCCTCCCTCCAGCTCACTTTGTCCTTTCGTTCAGAGTGATTCGCTTATTTGAGCGTGTTTTGGCACCTGGGGATGCAAATACCCCAGGTAGCCTACCTTAAGCCTACCCTAGACTATATTTTATTATTATTTTCTTTTAATTTTCAGCTGACATTTTATAATTTCAAATTAACTAATTTTAAGGCATGTTGGCCTGGATTTTATTTGTAAAAGTGAGTGTGAGATCATATAAATAGACCTCCTCACTTTCATTTGTAAATCAAAACTTATGGGATAAATCACTATGCACTTGTTTTACCCTTCTTAGGGTTTCTCTAGATGGATGCGCTCCTCTTGAAGAAGTTTTCTGGTTAATGCAAAGCTATGTTTTTGGCTAAGAAACCGGATTCATCCTGGAGGCCCCCCGTGTCCCGTGGGGATCGAATCGGACACGATTCGAATCGAATTCGTGTCCGATTCAACTTTCAGGCGAATCCGAAATAGGACACGAAAAAAAAACGAGTCGGACACAAAATCGCAGCGTGTCCCGAAAATAGGACACGAATCCCGAAAACAAGACACGTAAACGACGGAAAAAGACAGTCGAGTTTGTTTTAAGTCAATTTTTTGCCTTTCTTTTTGTCATTTGCAAGGAAGCAATTGGTTGAGAGTGAGTTTTATGTGCAGGTGAAGGAGTTTTGAAGGAGATTTGAACGCTATCCATTGTTTCCAAGCTATTCCTAGTGCATTCCGTTGGATTTGTGGAGAGGATTGCAAGCTCAACATCACACAAGAAAAGGAATGTCTCAATCAGCTAGGGCAGGAGGTAGGGGTCAAAGGAAAGGGAGAAATGCACCATCTAGGGCCTCCCCTCCTATTCCACCAAGCACAATTGGTTCTCCTCCTCCGTCAAGTGCTCCATCGGCTGCTAGTGGAGCTCATGCTCCATTTAACCCTGTTTTAGCAAGACAACAAGCCCAAGAAAAAAAATACCCTTTGTGGAAGTATGTGACAAGGAAAGATGGGCCCGGGGCAAAGCTTGGTGGGGGAGGCAATGTGTCTTGGAGATGCAATTTTTGCAACCATGAGTTCATGAGCACATATTTCCGGGTTAAGGGCCATTTGTTGGCCCTTCCTTCTTATGGGATTTCTTCATGCAAAGCGGTGACTGTTAACCAAAGGAGGGATATGGAAAGAGAGGATCATGTTGGCTTAGGGAAGGTGGCGGCAGCAAGCAAGAAAAAAGAGGATGATCCTCTTCCATTTTTGAGGAAGTCCTCTAGCACCAAGACTCCATTTCCACCTAGCATTCATGGGCGTGGGGATACTTGTCAAACAAGAAAGAGGCAATTTACAGGTGGTCCAATGGATAGGATTTTCCAACAAGAGGCGCGAGAAGAGGTAGACCTTACCATTGCATTTTTCTTCTACCTCAACTTCATCTCATTCAATGTTGCACGGTCACCATTGTATTTTGAGATGGTTCGAACTATCTTGGAACGAGCTCCAAGTGGTTATGTGCCTCCTGGTTCAGAGAAGCTTAGAACCACATTGTTGGTTAAAGCAAAGAAGGAGGTAGATAAAATCCTTGAGCCAATTAGAACAACATGGCCCTCATGCAGTGTGAGTATTGTTTCTGATGGATGGACGGATCCTGCACGCCATCCACTCATCAATTTCATGGTATCTTCCAAAAATGGACCGTTGTTCTTGAAAGCGGTGGATGCTCTTGGGAAATACAAGGATGCACAATTTATGGGTGATTTATTCATCAAAACCATTGAAGAAGTAGGTGTTGATTTGTGTGTACAAATCATCACGAACAATGCACCTGTTTGCAAGGCTACTGGCATGATTGTGGAAGCTAAATATCCACAGGTATGTTCATTTTGGACACCTTTCATTTCTAATTTGCTCATTGTTTGAAATTCGTCATTGCAATGTTAGTGTTGTAGAGTCATTGATACATGCTTTTATTGCTCTTACAGGTTTTTTGGACACCTTGCATTGTCCATTCCTTGAATTTAGCACTGAAAGCCATTGCTTCGGATGTGACATGGATTGGCAACCTTATTGAGGATGCACGCCATATCTGTAACTTTGTACAAAACCACACAAATGCCCTCACCATCTACAAACAATACACACAGCTTTCATTGCTGAAGATTGCAGATACTCGGTTTGCTTCCTCATTCATCATGCTGAAGAGGTTGAGGGAGGTCAAAACCGCTCTTGGGTTCATGGTGATTTCAGAGTTTTGGTCTTTTTGGAGAAAGACAGATCAAGTTGTTTCACAAAAGGTGAAGGACAAGGTGTTAGATGATGGTTGGTCGGACACGGTAGATCTTAGCATTAAGATCATGGAGCCAATCATTTCTTTGTTGCAGTTTGCAGACACGTACCAACCCATCCTAGCAGAGGTTTATGAGGGGTGGGATTCCATGATTGAGTCCATGAGGTCCATTGTCATGGAGAATGAGTGTTCCGAGTATGGGACATCGACAGAGAACTTATGGACCATTATTCGAGATATTCTTATCTCTAGGTGGGCTAAGAATTGCACACCTTTGCATTGCTTGGCCCACTCCTTGAACCCCAAGTTCTACACTCAGGAGTGGCTCACCGGTGGATCGAGGGCCTCACAAAGAGTCCCTCCTCACATGGATGCAGAGATTGCACATGGGAGGAAGATAGCACTGAGACGGATATTTCAAAATAGCGACATGCTTGAGGAGGCGGAGGAGGGCTTTGTAGATTTTTCCATTGGCACTGGGAGATTTGGAGGCTATGATGTGCTTAGAGATAGGGGGGTAAGAAACCCTATGCTTGGTGGGCAACTCATGGGGCAACATCCCCTATTCTACAGAAGTTAGCCTTGAGGATCATCTCTCAAGTTACATCATCCTCTTGTTGTGAGAAGAATTGGAGCACATATAGGAACTTGTATAGTGTGAAGAAGAGCAGGCTTGAGCAGTCCACGGCAGAGTCAATGGTGGATGTGCACTCCAACCTTCGTCTTATTTACAGGAAGAGGGAGGAGTGGGTGAAGGGAAAGACAAAGATGTGGGATGTCTTTCCTGATGATATGGGTTTGAACTTTGGACAGCAGTATTGAGTTGGCATCAGCCAACATGGATCTTAATGATCTAGTGCTAGAGTCGGTCACTTTTGATGATAGTGATTGTATGGAGGGGTCATCCTCCACAGCAGCAGATGCAAATCATCAGATGGGCAGAGAGGAGGAGGGGGAGGAGGATGAGGATCAGGGCAGGGGCAAGGGCAGTGATGAGTATGTTGATGTTGATTCAGGCATGGAGGAGGACTACTGACATATGGGATTCTCCCATCTTGATCCACCCCCTTTTATATTTACTATTAGACTTTAGTCTATTTGGCATTTGCCAATGCCCAGTGGCATTCCAACATATATGTACATTGTATACATTTTGATTTTGATGACTTAATGAGAAATATGGTTCCGGCATGCATCTGTGTCTCATTGTGATTTGTGAATGACAAATGTGTTGTGAATCGTGACTTGTGAATGACAAATGTGTAATTACTAATCATTAATGTGTTTTTATTCTAATTTCTATTGAATATTTGTAAGTGTTCTAGTTTCTAAATATTTTTGGATCTATATGTCTATATTTTTAAATTGTAATATATATTTTAAAAATATATATATATGTATATAAAACGTATCCTACGTGTCCTAATTCTGGGGGTCACCGTGTCCATGTCGGACTCTCGTATTTTCATGTCCTTCGTGTCCCATGTCCCCATGTCAGGTGACTTAGGTTTTTGGTAATTCTTTGGTGAATCTCTGCTTTTGGTAATGCTTCGATTTGTTGGACGAACATAAGCACAAGGAGGTCAAGCTTCTTACCTTCTTGTTCGGATGTTGGTAAATGTGCGTGTCTGAGTCTTAGTGGTAGCCTTAGAGCTGCACTTTGCCCTAGGTTAGGCCATTACCTTTCCATCCTGTCACCTTAGCAAATAGCGACATGTCTTCTTGTGAAGGTGTCCTAGGGTTTCGCCTTAGTTTTCCTAGGCTAGTTGCTTAACCTAGGACCCTTCTTCGCTAGGTTAGCCATCTTCCTAAGAAGCCCTAGGTTGGGTAGAGCTTGTGCTAGGGTTTCCCTAGGTCCTCACACTATTTTCACCTCACAAACTTAGCCTAGGGTTAGTCCTTAGAATAGTTTTTAGGGTTAGTTTTGGTTAGTCTTAGGTTAGTATAGGTTAGTTAGTCTCCCTCAACCTTCGCTCCACCCATCTAAGCCCTCCTTATACCTTTGCTACCTAGTTTTAACCCTCACTGCCTCTCCAAAGTCCTCTCTCAAACTTCATTCATAGAGTTTGCTCTACTTTCCCTGGGCACTGCTACCAACCTCGCATCCCTCTAAAGCCCTCGATAGCTGCCATTAGATCCTTTCGATACCTTACGCTAGTCTCCTTAGGGCTCGCTGCATTCATTTCTAGGCTACGCTAGCCCTCCCTTTCCTTCCATTTGTTGCCACATCAGCCTTTCTGTCCCAGCGTCCACCTCCCTAAGCACTCGCTGCTCCTCCCTCTATCCGTTTTCCCTCTCGCTGCCTCCTCCAAAAACTTGTCGCACCCTCGGGCCTCTCCCTTAAACTCTTGAGACTGTTTAAAACAACCTTCATGCTGCATCTCTATCCTCTGGCCTCCTCCATATCTTCGTCACCACCCTCAAACCCCTCTCTTAAGGTTCCCCCCTCTCTGACGGTTGCCCTTAACAGCCCCTCGGATGTAACCTGGAGTAGCCCCAAATCCGCCCTCTAAACTCATGCTTACCACTTCTAAACTCCTTGGTGGCCTCTCCTTCATCCTTCTTCACATTCTCTGCTCCCTTCCCCCCTTTTTCACGTTGTTCCTTGTGACAGTCCTCTCCTTAAACCCTACAGGGCTGCCCTTATAGTGGTAACCCTCCCATTTCATAGCTTACAACGCCTGCACAACATCCAAAGAAAAGGTTAGCGTTGACAGGGTCGCGTTTGTAATAAGACAAAGGAAAACTACCAATACTTTGTTCTGCTGAGAATTACACGGGACTGTGGTAATTTGGCAAACACGTAACACTGCTACACTTTGCATTGGCCTTTGTTTGCACTCATAAATTCCAAACGCCAGTCACAAATTACACTCCTCGTTGGCTCATGCACTCATAATTCACTGAATTATAATTACGATAATAACGCTTCTGCTATGGGATAATTCAACAAATTCTAATCGAGATGACTGTGGTTACATGAACACGCGCTTGTATATTGGTTTTGTGATGCCATCGTGAATATGGTTTGAATAAATGACTGATATTTTATTGCTAATTCGCATATGGTATGTTACAGTTGATTCAATCATTTGGTGATCTAATATATGTGATTTCTTGATAATGCCATTGATATTGGCTGCTAGTATAAACATTACTTTTCTGCCATCATATACATTTGTGGCTGATATTTTTGGCCTATGTCTATTATACACACATGAAGGATTGATATTGATACATACTTGTTGTTGTTCATCTACTTTCATTCGGCCAATGTTGGTATAAATGTGAAACTTGGTGTGAAGCTTGAATGCATGTACTATGATACTTATGGTAAACACTTATACTCGAGTGACATTTTCCTATTGTTGGGTGATATACTACTGCATTGATAACTATATTGATATCGTCTCTCAATCGCAATCGACACAACAATCCCACTCGTATGGTTTGACTCCATTAGGAACTCATCTCCGACAACCTCGAAAGAGAACACCTTGTTTCAGTATCTTTGTAGGGTCAAATAGGGCTCTCCCCTAGGAGGCTTAGGGTTCCAAAGAAGTTGGGGACTGGTGACTAAGGTGACAGTGGTTGCTTTTCCCTTATATGCTTACCGGTGGTTTGAACTACCATTTTAACCGGTAACATTTTGGCGCCGTTGCCAGGGACCATTTCACAATTTGAAGCAGTTGATTCCGAGTCATTCACACATTGGCAAGAATGACATTCAGTAAGAAAAATTGAGGTAAGTCTTTCTAGGTATTTTGAAAATATTATTGAAGACTAATCTTGCAGATCTTACCTGGCGACTCCACAAAGAAGAAGCCCGTCAAGGCTTAACATTTTGGCGCCGATGCCGGGGACCTCAAACTCATTAAGGTGGCTTATCCGAGCAAGAACGACAATTTGGTAAGTCTCGAAGTCCTTGATTTTGACTACATATATTTTGAAGGATTAACCTGTAGGCTTACCTGGCAACTCCACCAAGAAATCAGGCTACCTCATCAATCAGGTACGTATTTGCTTATGATATTTTGGTGATATTTGTTAAGCTAACTTGACAGGTCTCTCCTGACGACTCCATTGAAGAAAAACTAAAGATCAAAGCAAACATTTTCGAGCAAGCGATATGGGGATGCTTGACCCGTTCGAGTTCTCAAACATCCTAGGTTACCTAAACAAGTTCAACCAACATTGTTGTCTTAAGTCTATCTTGACATTTCACAAGGATGAAGATACAGCTGCGACACACGCAGCAAAGTTTAAAGAAGTTCTTATGGCATGGGACATTGTGGACGAAGATACGATTATATAGTTATTCGTGATGCCCCTTGGTCTGGGAGGGAAAAAGGACATGGATGCTTGGTATGATTGACTTCCCCCTGGGGCAATATCTTCCTTTCAATAGTTGATCAGGGTATTTTGCGATCAGTGGGACCCGAACGCCAAGAAGGAAATCTTGAAGACTATTGAAGGCGAACAAGCCTCAGAAGAGCCTAAAGAACTCCTTGATGATGAAAGTAAAGATCAAGAAGCCACAATTGAAGAAACCAAGGGATGCACATAATTGATAGAATTTCCTTGTCCTCCATTGACGGTTTCTTATGATGTTGTGGCCCTTAGAAGAAAGTTATGAGAATACAGAAGGAAACATTTATTGGGAGTTCCTCGGTCCGTCAGTATATGCTTCGAGGCCTTGCAGTATCATAATGGACCCATTCCCTTATATAGGTATGGGAAGAGAAGTTTTTCCTATCACCAATGAAGCTCCCATCATGCTCCCAAATCAGTGCTTCCAGCATCCTCTTGTGGCGAGTATTGAAGAAATTGTTCAACCCTTCCCATCCTATCTTAAGTCAGTAATCATCCATCTCGACAAGATCAAGGCAGGTACGTGGACAGATATGATTCTCGTCACTCAGGTTCATGGTATGTATTGTTTATCTTTTCGTTTGAATCATGAGGGTGTGAATTATTTCGCTGACAATTTCAAAATTTCAAGTATTATTTGGAATGCTAACTTGTTTGTAAAAAGAACAAGTAATATACATGTATATCCGAAGAAACACTTAGGTGGATGCAAGAACAAGCTGTGTTTGACATACAAGGATCTGCAAAGGCTTGCTTTGTCAATTGCGTTTCTAGATCGGAATCTAGTGATCAATTGCAGGCAAAATGTTTTCTCAACACCAGGATATGATGGAAGGTGCCCTTACATAAGTCCACTAGAAGCGTGGATTAACAAAGCTTGTCAAAGCAATGTTCCTCCATGGCACCAGTTCTAAATCTTTCGGGTTCTTTGTAACATACCCAACAAAACCACTTTGTTGAGCAGTTAGGGTTCCCTCATCAACAAAGGGGATTTGTCATCATCGTGGAGGAGGCGGTTGAGGTTATGGTAACTAATGCTAGGAAATAAAAAAAATCTATGAATATTATATTAAAAGAGAGCGTTAATGAGTTAACTACTCATGATTGCATGGAGACAGTTATGGAGGATAACCTCTTCTTGATCACACGGGGTGAGGAGAAAAGAAGGGCATTGGGATGGGTCACAGTGTGGTTCTAGTTGGAGGTTGTTCCAGAAATAAAAAGAAAGAAGATACAGATTCAATAGGAAGGGAACTGCGCTTCATTCTGGAGAGTAGAATGTCCTCCTCCTTGGAGAGAAGACGGATTTGACTACTAATAATGATGATATGGGTTATGCTTGGTTGTGGCCTCCATTCCTCTCCCGCAAGAAAATTTGTAAAAAACCCAATCTCCCAAAGGGTGTTCACTGACAACTCTGTACTAACTTATAAAAAAATTCAAAGCCTAACACCTCTCTAGGGTGCTCAGTAGCAACTCTACTTAATTCATAATATTTTGTGTTCAACCATTTCAATATTTCAGTTTGTTTATTCTAAAAATTAAGTCTCAGTTTCCAAGTCACATAACATCTGGTAATTATGCATATGCGTTGAGATAAATGTTGGAAATAGCTTGTTATATTTGTGAAAAGAACAGGTTCAAAAATACAAAGAACTTTGAAGATATTGAAAGAAATTCCAAGGAAAGCAAAGATGAATGAGACTCAATAATTCCAAGGACAAATGCACATTGAAGACAAAATCTTAAAAGATGCCAACACCGAGGACGATGTACCTTTAAGGGGGGCTTATGTAACATCCCCAACAAAACCACTTTGTTGAGTAGTTAGGGTTCCCTCATCAACAAAGGGGATCTATCATCATCGAGGAGGAGGCAGTTGAGGTGATGATAACTCTTGCTAGGGAAATAAAACAATTTTATGAATATTATAATAAAAGAGAGCGTTAATGAGTTAACTACTCATGATTGCAGGGAGACGGTTATGGGGGATAACCTCTTCTTGATCACGCGGGGTGAGGAGAAAAGAAGGGCATTGGGATGGCTCACAGTATGGTTTTGGTTAGAGGTTGTTCGAGGAATAAAAAGAAAGAAGATACGGATTCAATAGGAAGGCAACTGCGCTTTATTTTGGAGAGGAGAATGTCCTCCTACTTGTAGAGAAGACGGATTCGACTGCTAATAATGATGATATGGGTTATGCTCAGTTGTGGCCTCCATTCCTTTCCCACAAGAAAAATTGTAAATTACCCCATCTCCCAAAATGGTAAAGGGGAGATTGGGTTTGTTATGTTCTTCAAAGGGTAAATTTCTCTTTCCTCATCTGGATGAAGATCATGATACGTACTCAACATATCATTGATGCGGTACTACCCTGGATTACATTAAAGGACAAAGGTAAGACGTCAGGTATGAATTACTTAAATGGTTACATTGGTGGTATGATTTCACCTAACATGTTTTGATTACCATGTTTAGAGTAGGTAGGGTTAGTTGCATTAGGCATATTTCTGTGCGTTGCATTTGGTGTCTTTTCATCCTTTAGTTAGTTTATATTGTTCTTAGTTTGTTTCCCTCACTTAGCGAACAAGGCAAGACGAAAGTGTTTACCCTTATATGCTTTTAATCTTTCGGACATTTGATATGTGTGTAGGTCTATAGGTACCAGTAGATTCACATGTTCTCGAGCACTCCCAAGAAGAGCACCTTTCCCGCAGTTGGAGCCAGTGTTACGCTGCACTTGTACCCAGTGCACCTTCACGTGTACCCCAAAGAGAGGGCCAATTTTTCGACCAACATGGGTGTTATTGAGCGATGGTGGTCATGGTTGGACCCTTTGGCCATCCTTTAAGGGTATTATGGCTTAATGGCACTGCTGAATACCCTTTAAAGAGGTTTTTAACCTTGGGGTTGGTGTTTGGGGCCCTTAAGGGTTGACCACTGGGTCTCATGGCTGCATATCCTGCTTGCGCGCTTTGGTGGCCTGTGCTTCAACTACGAGACACTCGTCTTCAGTCGCAACCACTAAGTACACCCTCCTGGCCCTTCAGTCAGTGAATCCTTGCTTTCCCTGGCCTTCTTTCCTTAGAGGAAGACATCCGCCATGCCAAGTCGTTTCCATTCTTTGAGGAGGGCGTTGAGGGATTTTACAACATTCTAGGGGTTATATGGGGCAAAACACCCTCCCTCCAGCTCACTCTGGCCTTTTGTTTGGAGTGATTTGCTTATTTGAGCGTGTTTTGGCAATTATGGATGCAAATACCCCAGATAACCTACCTTAATCCTACCCTATGCTATATTTTATTATTATTTTCTTTTAATTTTCAGTTGACATTTTATAATTTCGAATTAACTTATTTTAAGGCGCGTCAACCTGGATTTTATTTGTAAAAGTGAGTGTGAGATCATATAAATAGATCTCCTCACTTTCATTTGTAAATCAAAACTTATGGGATAAATCATTATGCACGTGGTTTACACTTCTTAGGGTTTCTCCGGATGGATGGGCTCCTCTTGAAGAAGTTTTTTGGTTAATGCAAGCTATTTTTCTGGTAATTCTTTGGCAAATCTCTGCTTTTGGTGATGCTTTGATTTGTTGGATGAACACAAGCACAAGCACGTCAGGCTTCTTACCTTCTTGTTTGGATGTTGGTAGATGTGTGTGTCTGAGTCTTAGTGGTAGCCTTAGAGTTGCACTTTGCCCTAGGATAGGCCATTACCTTTCCTTCCTGTCACCTTAGCAAATAGTGGCACGTCTTCTTGTGAGGGTTCCCTAGGGTTTCTCCTTAGTTTTCCTAGGCTAGTTGCTTGACCTAGGACCCTTCTTCGCTAGGTTAACCATCTTCCTAAGAAGCGCTAGGTTGGGTAGAGCTTGTGCTAGGGTTTCCCTAGGTCCTCGCACTATTTTCACCTCACAAACTTAGCCTAAGGTTTATCCTTAGAATAGTTTTTAGGGTTAGTTTTGGTTAGTCTTAGGTTAGTACAGGTTAGTTAGTCTCCGTCAACCTTCGCTCCACCCATCTAAGCCCTCCTTGTATCTTCTTCACCACCCTCAAACCCCTTTCCTAAGGCTCCCCCTCTCGCATGGCTGCCCTTGACAACCCCTTGGATGTAGCCTAGAGCAGCCCCAAAGTCGCCCTCTAAACTCGGGCTTACCACTGCTAAACTCCTCGGTGTCCTCTCCTTCATTCTTCCTCACATTCTTTGCTCCCTTTCCCTCTTTTTCATGTTGTTCCTTGTGACAATCCTCTCCTTAAACCCTACGGGGCTGCCCTTACAGTGGCATCCCTCTCATTTCATATCTTACAACGCCTGCACAACAGCCAGAGAAAAGGTTAGTGTTGACAGGGTCACGTTTGTCCTAAGCCAAGGGAAAACTACCATTACTTTGTTATGCTGAGAATTACACTGGACTGTGGTAATTTGACAAACACGTAACACTGCTACACTTTGCATTGGCCTTTGTTTTCACTCACAAAATTCATAAATTTCAAACGCTAGCCACAAATTACACTCGTCGTTGGCTCATGCACTCATAATTCACTTAATTATGATTACGATAATAATGTTGCTGCTATGGGATAATTCAACAATTTCTAATCGTGATGATTGTGGTTACATGAACACGCGCTTGTATATTGGTTTTGTGATGCCACCGTGAATATGGTTTGAATAAATGACTGATCTTTTATTGCTAATTCGCATATGGTATGTTACAATTGATGCAATCATTTGGTGATCTAATATATGTGATTTCTTGATGATGCCATTGATATTGGTTGCTAGTATAAACATTACTTTTTCTGCCACCATATACATTTGTGGTTGATATTTTTGGCCTATGTCTATCATACACACATGAAGGATAGATATTGATACATACTTCTTGTTGTTCATCTACTTTCATTCGGCCAATGTTGGTATAAATGTGAAACTTGGTGTGAAGCTTGAATTCATGTACTACGATACTTATGGTAAACACTTATACTCGAGTGACATTTGCCTATTGTTGGTTGATATACTACTGCATTGATAACTATAGTGATATCGTCTCTCAACCGCAATCGACATAGCAATCCCACTCTTATGGTTTGACTCCATTAGGCACTGATCTCTGACGACCTCGAAAGAGAACACCTTGTTTTAGTATCTTTGCAGGGTCAAATAGGGCTCTCCCCTAGGAGGCTTAGGGTTCCGAAGAAGTTGGGGACTGGTGACTAAGGTGATAGTGGTCGCTTTTCCCTTGTATGCTTACCGGTGGTTTGGACCAACGTTACCAGAACCGGACCTGAACCGGCAAAACCGGTCGGTCAACCTGGTTTTGACTAAGGTGACAGTGGTCGTTTTTCCCTTGTATGCTTACCGGTGGTTTGGACCAACGTTACCAGAACCAAACCTGAACCTGCAAAACCGGTCGGTCAACCTGGTTCTGACTAAGGTGACAGTGGTCGCTTTTCCCTTGTATGCTTACCGGTGGTTTGGACCAACGTTACCAGAACCGGACCTGAACCAGCAAAACTGGTCGGTCAACCTGGTTCCAGAGGGTTTCCAGTCCAAACTGGACCACTGAACCGTTTTGGGTCGGCTTGATACCGAACCGGTCGGGTTGGTCCACGAACGGCCCAGTTCGGTATCGAACCAGTATTCTCAGTAAATTAGCCGGTCTGTACAGAGCCGTACGGAGGCTCAAAAAATTGATTTTTTTTTTTAAATTTATTTTTTTTTCGAATGTTGGCTGGGGGGGATGTATCGGTACACCCAAAAGACACCTCATGAACCTATAAAAAGACCCCCAACCCCTTTCTTTCACTCAAACTATTCATCCAAGTGTTTTCGAGTATGTGCTTGAGTGTCTTCGGATCTTTGAAGTTTGATTGCGCTGATTGTTAAGGGTCTTGGAGCTGGTTCCTAGGCTGATTGGAAGAGGAGATTGAAGGAGTATTTTGGAGAATTTGTGAGCTGAATCTCTTTGGAGACATTTGCATCAGATTTGGAGCATTTTGGAGGCACTCTTCAAGGTATGTAAAAAGGCTCTAAATGTGCACTGTAGTCTGTATTCATTTAATTTTGTATGGAAGTCTCTTTAAAGTTTGATAGCTTTTTTTTTTCATAGAATTAAAAAAAGGGTTTTAATTTGCAAATTTATATTGCTTGCCATGGCCCCGAAAGATAGAAAAGATGCTGCATGGGTACATTGTCAATTAGTTGAGGGAAAATTTGTGTGTAACTATTCCCAGAAGGAGGTCGGGCGGAGGGGGGGGGAGGGGGGGAGGTATAAATAGGCCGAAACAACACTTAGCTGGTACAAGGGGGAATGTAAGACCATGACTCAAAGTCCTTGATGACTTGAGAGCTGAGAGGCTTGGTCTTCTTGAATCTTACCACGCTGAAAAATCCAAAAACAAGAGGGTGCAATGAGAGATAGGGAGAAGTTGTAGCTCTGATTTTCTTGAGAGAAACCCTAGTTTTGAAGAATCCTCTAGTTTTCCCAACCTTGCCCAGGATCCTTATACCATTCCTAAGGAAGAAAATGTTGTAGTTGCTGGTGTTGGTAGTAGTACATCCCAATTTAAAAAACCCCGTGGTAACCTTGAGTCTTTCTTTCAACCCCGCACTACCCCTGGTGCTTAGCCCACCATTGATGCCAAATGGAAGAAGGTGGAAAAGGAGACTGCTTGGGAATGCATTGCTAGATGGTGGTATGATGCAAACATAACTTTCAATGCTTCAAGGTCGATATATTATCAACCTATGTTGGATGTTATAGCTTCATGTGGTCCAGGCTTCAAGGGCCTTGGCTATGAGGATATTAGGGGACCACTTTTGAAAAATGAAGTTGAAAGGGTACAAGAATACCTCATAGAGTTAAAAAACTCGTGGACTAAAACAGGGTGCACAATCATTTCTGATGGATGGACTGATGCAAGAGGTCGCACCATTGTTAACTTCCTAGTTGCTTGCCCAAAAGGGACTATGTTCCTTAGATCAATGGATGCATCTGATCAAGTGAAGGATGCACAATTACTATTTCGTCTTTTGGATGACGTAGTTGAGCAGGTGGGGATTGAAAATGTAGTGCAGGTTATCACAGACAATGCCTCCAACTATGTTGTAGCTGGAAAGTTGTTAGAGGACAAACATCCCACCATTTGGCGGACTCCATGTGCAGCCCATTGCTTGGACCTCATGCTTGAGGATATTGGGAAAATTGAGTGGGTGAGAAAGTGTGTGGAATAAGCAAAATCTATCACAAGATACATTTACAACCACTCATGGGTTTTGACCCTTATGAGAAAATGCGCTGGTGGAAAAGAGCTTGTTAGGCCAGCTATCACAAGATTTGCAACAAATTTCCTTACATTGCAGTCCTTGATTGAGCAATAGACCAACTTGAGGAAGATGTTCTCTTGTGATGAGTGGAATGCATCTCAATGGAGCAAGAAGGCTGATGGAAAAGACATTGTTGATAAAGTCTATGAGAAAGCATTTTGGAAAAAGGTCGAGGAGATCGTACTTTTTAGCCATCCCTTTGTGAAAGTCCTGAGAATGGTGGATGGTGATAAAGCAGTAATGGGGTTTATTTATGAGGCCATGGATCAAGCCAAGGGGGCAATAAAGGAAGCATATTAGGGAAAAAGACAAAAATATCTTCCTATGTGGAAAATCATTGATGAACAATGGAACAGACAACTTCATCGACCTTTACATGCTGCAGGCTTTTACTTGAATCCAAGGTAACTAATTTCAAATTTTTTAAGTTATATTACTAAATTTTAATTGCAAAAGTTTATCCTTTTTTTAAGGTGATCATCTTTTGTCATGAATCTTCTGAAGGTACCATTACACAAAAGATTTTGAAGCAGATGGGGAGGTAAAAGAAGGATTATATAAATGCATTGAATGCATGGTCTCTGATCCCAATAAACAAGATTAAATACACAACAAGCTCTTGCATTTCAGTGAGAGTCTTGGTATCTTCGACCTGGCTACAGCTGTACGAGGTAGATCAAAAGATCCTCCAGGTAATTAATTATGAAGTAAATTTTAATTCATTGGATTTTTTTTCGAGTTTGTGCATAAATTCATTTGCTAATTTTTATTTGTCCTTACATGCAGCATATTGGTGGCAACAATTTGGCAGCCAGTGCACTGATTTGCAAAGGTTTGAAGTTCGAATATTGAGCCAAACATGCAGTGCTTCTGGTTGTGAACGCAATTGGAGTGTTTTTGAGCGTATACACACCAAGAAGTGCAACCGTTTAGAGCAAAAACGGTTGAATGATATGGGATTTGTTCAGTACAACCTTAGGTTGAAGCGCAACCAATTGTAGAACAAGACCCCTGAATCATGTTCCATTTTCTTAGATGATGGTGATGCATCATCAGATTGGGTTGTGGAGACTCAGCCAACAGCATTTGATAATGAAGACCTCTCATGGCTAGATTTGCACCCACTTCCACAACAACATGATGTGGGAGTTGATGTTGGACATGTGCCTTTTGGACCAGGGAAGTCAAGTCAGGTGGCCCAAGCTCAGGCACCCCATATTGAGGATCATGATGTAGATGATGGCTCAGAATCTGAGTCCTCTGATGAGTCTGATCTTGAGGATTCAGACGATTCTGATGATTAGATTGTTTAGTCTTTGACTCTAGTCTTCTGTATAGGCCATTTAGAGCCTTTTTGTTGATGTATTTTGATGCAAACATGGATTGCACTCAATGTCGAGTGTTATTTTGGTTCTATGAAGTCTTATATGCTATATATATGAAAAACTTTGCATATTTTGTGTATAATGGTTTGAATTCACATGGATGCACATGAATATTTTATGTATTTTTGGTGGACCGGTTTTATGATCCGGTTTTTGACCGGTTCCAGTTCTGAGATTCGACCGGTTCGTCCACCGGTTCGGTTTTTGTAACTTTGGTTTGGACTGCAATTCAACCGATAACATTGACTAAAATGTTTTATTTAACTGTAATTGTTTAATAAAATAAATAAATATATACATATTGAATTTTTATTGGATCAAATTCTTTGATTAGACAAATATTATAATTGACGAAAATTAAAATAAAATAAAAATACAAACATATTTTAGATATGGAAATATTTTTTGAGTAATGAATTGACAAGTGTGACTACAACTAATGCAAATTTGTGACAAATGCTACAAGTTCAGGGTGGCTAGGAAAAAGCTAAATTTGGCATCCATTCATTGCATTGCATTGCCCCCACCCTTCTCCTTCTACAACCTTCCACTCATCCTTCTATAACCTTCCACTCATTCACAGTAGAGAACATCTGAAACCCTTATATTTCTGTGATTGAGCTCATACCAGTTCTTATTGTACAGTCAGTAGGTCATGCATTGCATGTCTTTATAAATGGTGATCTCATTTGGCATAAAACCTTGGGTATAATTGTACATTTTTCAACTTAATGTTGCTATGCTGAGGTTCATATCAGCGAATAACTAGAAATTCTTCTTAGGGATAGTGATGCTTTTTTCTAGATTAAACAGGAGTATAGAGGATTTAGAGCTATGCTTATTCCAATGTTCTGCAAATTGGGTTTAAAGTTTCCTTGGATGCCTGCAAGGAGTCAGTAAGAACGGAAAGAGAACCCGAAAGCAAGGTTTTCTTCTTGTGTTAAGCTAAATATTGGAACAAACAAGGATTTTATGATTGCTGGTCTACAGGTTGGCTTCAAAACCTTTTAAGTTGTTGCTTATGCTCTCTGTCATTTTTGTTGGGGAGATATCAAACAAATGAGAAAATCTTGATACTTAGATTTAGGTTGGTTGTTTAATAGGGAAATCCATAGATAGACTGTGTATAATTACTTCTTACCATTACACTTCTCTTAGGTTATTCTAAACAGTTTCATTGTTTGTGGTTAAAGAACATTGGGCCCCATTTTGAGATGGTAAATGTAGGAGTCCTAAGTGGTTTCAAGGATGGAACATTGGGCTTGGACTTGTCCTTGCGAAGGTGGTCATATCAGGTTAGGTCCAATTTAACTAGAATCTTATATGTTCTGTTGTTAACACAAACATATAGTTATTGTAGGAATACATGGATATACACATCATGATTCAAGACCAAAAAAATAAATTTTCTTTATTTAGGTGGTAAATGCAGGATTCTTGGGCGTTTACATAACGCTTTTTTGTCTTCTGGAGACGTCGGTTCACGTTCTGTTGGAGGTCAGGTAGTATCTCAGTTGGTTTTTTGGTCACTGTGGGCGACAGTAATTATTTCTTGTTCTTCGTCAGGGTGGACCTTTTGATTTTTCATAGATATTTCTCAGGTTTTTGGTGAACCTTGCTGTCATGTTCTATTGTTGTCCTGGGCGTTTATATAACGCCTTTTTTTTGTCTGCTGGTGATATTCACAGCGTGCTGTGAATCAGTCTGTATCTAAACTGGTGTCTGATAATTTTCTGTTGTAAGCTTCTGTAGTGTTTATTATACTTTTAATTTAAAGTATAGGTTTTTTAATTTGAAAAAATAATATTTATAACATTTCCTCAGACGGACATCAAAGGCAAATGCCAATAACCTCACATCCCTGCATGCCTGGACATGGCTAATATCATATCAAACTGTTTGCTTTGGAGAATAGTAGTATAAAACAATAAAATTAAAATATAATAAAATATACTATATGCCAAAATAGAAAGATAACCATATTAAAACAAACTATATAAAAACCAGCCACAATAGTAAGATAACTTTATTAAAACAAACTATATAAAAACCAAAATATATAATAAGATAACTATGTTAAGGCTTGAACATAGTAAATACTAGCTAATAAAATATATTAACGTCCTCATTGGCAGGAGTCCTCGAAGCATGGGAGAACTTATTCAGAAATTAAAAAACTACTAATCGCCCCTTGACTATTAAGATTTGTTGTACTCCGCTTCCCCAGAATTTATTATTGAACTCAAGCTTGTGAAGTCAATATATAATTAAAACCTCAATTTTTTTTTAAACTCCATTTAAAAATTTCACTTAATGTTTTGGAGGGCAATTAGGAAATGGTAAATTCGTTGTCTATATATTTGATATAGACTATAATTATTATATAAAAACCTTAATAATTTTTGGAAAAATAATCTTTGAATATGCCATACCGCGGGTGTATAAAGGCACCTAATTCATTTATGCCTTCTATTTTTTATGTGGAAAATATATTACAATTTAAAGTAAGGCAATCGTGAGTGGTGGATAATATCCCCGTCTTGAAAATGTTTTAAAAGAATATTAATAAATGGTACATTGTTACTAATTTTTATGTCCTCGACAGAGGATATATATGAATCGGTCAGGCTGATTATTTCGACAAATTTGTAGCAACTTCAATAAAACATATAATTTTTCCTATAGTTATATCAAATTTTTTTTTTTGAAATTATTTAAATCTTGATTTATCTTACTTCTTATTGGTTTATATAGGTGACGTAGGCCTGGGACTTTGTGCCCCAAGACCCGGCGGCGAGCTTACGTAAGCAACTTCTTAACAAAAAAGTTATGAGGCTAGTTTCTCGAGAGTTTCTTGGTAGCAAGGTAATAATGGCATATTAATTACATAAATGATGTCTCTGTGTTTTTCCATTGCAAGTTTTGTTGATATTTGCAAAACCATTGCCTAGACTTTAAAATGTGTGCATATCTGTCTCAGTTGTTTTAAAGTCATCAATGTTGCCCTGCGAGGCTTTATAGGGTTTCATATATTTGTCTTACTATAAGTCTTATTATATTTTGGTCGGCAATAGTATTGATACATTTAAAGTTACTTCATTAAATTATCAATATTAAATGGTGTTAATATATTTAAAATGAGTATATTAAATTATATTATCATAAAAATATTGAAAAGTTTTTATGTTAATGTATTATTGATAAAATAAAATAAAATTTAAAATAATATAGTAGAATTTTAGAAAAGTTTTTGTTATTGTATTGCTGATAAAATAAAATAAAATTTAAAATAATATAGTGGAGTTTTAAAAAATATTTTTTTGCTAATTTATTAATGTATTAATGATATAATAAAATAAAATTTAAAATAATATAGTAGAGTTTTAGAAGTATAATTTTTTTAACGTTAACTATTTATATTGTATGAGAATATTATGCATAAAATACTTAAAATTTAAAGTATAATTATAAATTAATATATATAATCAAGTGTTTCAATATTTAAACTTTTCTAAAAATAAATATATATTTTTTATAAAAGTTCAATTTATTTTATTTTATCTTTATTTATAATTAATAATATTTATATTTTTTTTCATATCTTAAAGTTTGTTATATTATTATTTAATGAATTTCTTACTTAAAAAAATCAATTTTCACTATGAAAATAACTATTAATATTATTTATATCTAATATCATGAGAGGAGCAGAACATATCGGGATGGTGTGGATCTTTTGAACTAGGGACAAAGTTTACGATAAACAATTGATTTAACCTTGATATCTTACTGATTCGTCATTGGGTCAAACATTATTCCATTCTGAAACTGTAGGTGAGACTGATCACGGCGGAAGAAGGGACTTCTTCGGTGAGGGCAGGTCGGGATACCCTCCTCTAATTTCCCGCCTGAAGTGGAAGCCTTTGCCTGACTGGTTTCCTCACAAGGCAAGAAGGCTAGAGGGGACGTGTCATCAAAGTTCGTCAAAGGACTGTAAGACATTCAAGTGGTGGCCCTTCCACCCGAAGACACCATCAGGGTCGCTCTCTCCCTTGCAGATCGGGCTTTGATTGGCCAGTTTATTGGTCTCTGGTCCTCCCCGAAAACTACCGATAGTTGGATTCAAAGAAATTGGAGAACGCTGATAGCTCAAAATGTTGCTTCCTATTCAGTAGGAAGAGGGTACTTCCTGTTCGATTTCTAGTCTAAAATAAATCGAGATCTTATCTTTAGGAATGGCCCATATTTCATGGGGTCGCAAGGTCTATAATTGAACCGATGGACTCCAAATTTTGATCCTACAACAGACACCCCTAAAGTCGTCCTAGTCTGGGTCCACTTGCCAAACTTGCCAATGCACTGTTGTAATCTCAAATCCTTGAAATCGATATGTAACACCCTAGGTCGGTTTATCAATCTGGCAAGCCCTAAGGACCAGTATGCTTATGCACATATCTGTGTGGAGGTAGATCTGGAAGCTGACCTGCCAAAAGCGATTAAAATCATTGTAGAAAATTGGTCTCATTTCCAAAAACCGAATTATGCGAAATTATCTTTCAAATGCAGAGGATGTCACGAATACGATCACTTTCTCAGGAATTTCCCTAAAAACCAGGAAGCTCAACCAGAAAAGGACAAGAATTAAGGCTGGCAAGCCGCAAAGAAGTCCAAAGCAAAATCCAAAGGAGCGCATAGGCCAAGAAAAGATCTAAAAAACACCAAACCCACCCCTTCTTTTGATAAATTAGTTGATCAAGCCCATCCTAGAACAAACGAAAACAGTTTCAGACCTCTCGAGATTACTAAGGGGAATGATGAAAAAGAGGCTACAAATGTAGTATCTGAGACTACTCTTGTCATCCAACCAGAGACAATAGGGGAATACGCTGAAGAAATCGGAAATCAAGAGAAATCTGTTGATAAATCCGAAATAGAAGAGTCTGAAGAAGAAGAAGGGGAATTAGTGAAGACCATGTCTAACAAGAAGAAATCCACACGCGGAAGGAAATTGGAAAAAGACCAGATGGAGCAAGCTACCTACAGGGATAAGCTGCAAGGATCCCAACAAATGCTAGAAAGAATCCTCTACAATCCTAGGATTGCCAAGCAATAAGGGAATCCCATTAAAGGGGTCCCTCCCTCAAACAAAGGTAAGTAAAGAAGGCCATCTCATGGAACTGTAGGGGACTAGGTAGCAAAGATAAAGAAGCTATGGAAGATTTGATCCAGATTACCCAACCTGATCTCCTACTAATCCAGGAGACAAAGATGGAGGAAAGGACATTCCTTAACACAAGCTTGAAATTTTGGAAAAAAGGTGGAGGCTTCCCAATCAATTCTAGAGGAGCCTCCAGAGGAATAGGCGCCTTATGGGATAGTTATAAGTTTGAGTTAGTCGAACATAAGGCCTGTACCCATTTGATCTTCACACGGCTCCTATCATGAAGGCTCTCCTTAACAGAGAAGTAGACTTACACGAAACCATGCATTCGACTTGTAGGCAAGAATAATAAATTTTGAGGCAAAAGTCAAGAAGTCTATGGTTTCAAGCTAAAGATCGAAACACAACCTACTTTCACAAGCAAGCTAAAGCTAGAAAGTAATTCAAAGAAGTTCGAGAGATTCAGATCCAAGGCCAGTTGATTAATGAGTTTGATAAAATTAAAGAAGAGGCAACTCGACACTTCAGTTCCATCTACACAAAGGATCAAATAGTTCAAACTTCAGAGACTCTCAACTCATCCTTGACTTAGACCCTAGTATGCTATAAAGAAAGGATAATATGGATCTCATCAAGCCTATAACTATAGAAGAACTAAATACCACGGTGGAGGACATGGAGGAGGACAAGGAATTGAGGTATGATGGTTTCACAGCAAGGTTTATCAAAGATTGTTGGGATATTGTCTCCAAAGATCTTTATAAAATGGTGATGAAGACTCAAAACTATGACAAGATCGGGGAAAGTACCAAGTAAGCATTCCTAACCCTTATTCCAAAGGAGAAAGATGCAGCCTCTTTTGATAGATTCCATCCTATGTCTTTATGCAACATTGGATATAAAATAATCACCAAAATAAGAGCCAAACAACTAAAAGACATTCTTCCCAAGCTCATCCATGAAAATCAAGGAGGCTTCATTAAAGGTAGGAAAATATGGGACAACATAATCTTAGTTTAGGAGGCAATCCACTCAAGCACCAGAAATCGGGAACAAGGTATGGTGGTGAAAATCGATTTAGCTAAGCAGCTTTTGATAGAGTTCGTCACTCTTTCCTTTTCCAAGTAATGAGGTGTTACGGTTTTGATCCTGCTTTCATCGGTTGGGTTAAAGCCTGTATTAGTGAGCCTTGGATCGCTCCTCTTGTGAACGATAGAGTGGCCTCCTTTTTTAAAGACTCTAGACGACTATGCCAAGGATTCCCTCTATCCCTATTGCTCTATGTGATCCAAGCTGTGGTGCTAAGCTTTAAACTGGATTGAGCTAGAAAAATCCAAGATTTAATTAGTATCTGAATGGCTTGTGGGACCAAGGACATCAATCATGCCTAGTTTGCTGATGACATTATTCTCTTTGGAGGACCCAACCCTATCACGTCTAGAAGGATTAAATCTACACTAGACTCCTATTTCCAAGCCTTTGGAAGTAAACTAAAATTGAGGAAAACTTAGATATGCTGGAATACTAATCCAAGAGTTTTTTGTTATCTCTTGAATTCTCATGATTGTGGGCATCAACCAATGGGATTCCTTCACTTACATTTGTGTTCCAATTTTTAAAGCCTCTCAAAAAGAAAACTCTCTTGGGGAGCAGCCTGGCTCAACTTGGCATGGAAAGTGGCGTTATTCAAGTCTGTTCTCAGTAGCCTTCCTATTTATCAAAGTTCCATCATGTTATCTCTTGCAAAAATTGTCTCCTTAATCGATAGTGTGCTCTGCAATTTTTTGTGGCAAGGGGGTAAGAGTAATGGGGGGGAGGGGGGGAATTCACTCTAGTAAGCTAGAAAAAGATTAAAAAAAATATCAAGGAGGGGGGGTTGCAGATCTATGACCTTAAATTCCATAATTTGGCCTTGGGAGCCAAACTACTCTCGAACTTGATAGGAAACTCAAATTCCTGGAGTAGTCAGGTCCTAATGAGAAAATACTTTATAGGCTCTTGATTACGTTGTTTGGACAATGCTCCTACTGTCAGAAAAGGCTCCTCTATCTTTACCTTATGTCAAAAAATGCTTCCTCTGTTTAGAGATGATTTGAGTTGGATCCCAGGTAACGACAAGCAAATCCAAATTTGGAAAGATTTTATTCTTGGAAACTCTCCCCTAGCCTCTTCTCCTGGAATTCGGAATTCTTGGATTTGGATGGAAACTCAAGGCCTCGAAACCCTATGGGCTATCTCTAGCTGTAACATTGAACCCTCTTTCAACGGGGAAAACTGGAATATCCATGATTGCCCACTCTATCTAGCAGATGAAAAAGCTCATTTTCTCTCTTATCTGCAAGTTTTAGCACCCATTGCAAAATTATCAAAATATGAGAGAGGATGGGACACTAAATCAGGCTCTTACATCTCTACTCAAGGTTACAATCGCTTCTCCACTCTCCCAAACGTCCACGAAAATCCCACTATTTGGAAATGAATATGGAACTATAGAAGTCTCCCCAAGGTGGATATGTTGTATGGTCTCTTGCCCATGGAAGCGTCCTCATAGTTGACGATTTGGAAAAGCAAGGATTCGTCAGTCCTTTCCAATGTCCACTATGTCAAGAGAGCAAAGAAACCATTGCACATTTGCTTCTAAAATGCTTCTTTGCTATGGAAGTTTGGGAGTGGCTGATAGCATCCTGGTTTAGCATGGTAGCTCCCTCGGATAGCATATAGCCGCTTTTCAACACTTGGGACCAATTTTATCCGGGATCATTGCCCCAAAAGAACGGTTTCAAAACGTGTTGGTTGATGCTGTCGAAATTTATAGTGTGGGAAACCTAGCTAGAGAGGAATAACATAGTTTTTAGAGAAACAACTCACACTCCAGCGTAAGTGGCAATCAAAGTTCAGGACCGCATGGGAAAATGTCTTCAGGTGCAATCCCTACCTAAAAACAAGGTCCCTTTATGAACAAAAGAAGCAAATTGGTTAACATCATTTAAGTTATCAACTAACAGCTTTGCTCCTGCAATTCGACAGCATGGGGTCTGGGAGATAAGGCTCGATCAGACTCAGTTCGATAATTGGAGGAAGGAAAGGAAACTCCATAAGTTGTTCTTTGACGGATCCTCTAAAGGGAATCCAGAGGCAACTAGAGGGGGAGGATTTATCCTCAATCCAAAAGAAAGTATTGAATTAAAATAGTCCTAGAGCATTGGAACCGATACAAACAATATCACAGAAGCTTACGACTTGTGGCAAGGATTGAAGCAAATGAAAGCTATTGACGTGGAGGAAGCTTTGGTCTTCGGAGACTCCCATTTAATAATTCAAGCCATGAGTGTAACCAGCCAAATCAAAAATTCGAAGTTAGCTAGAATCTTGCAGAGAATCAAAACTCTATCCCTCTCCTTTCGGAATATGAAGTTCTTCCACATTCTTCGATAGCTGAATTATAAGGCAGATCTGGTCGCCAACGTGGCATCCTAGCTCAACTCAAACAAGCTTATTGTTAATCATGTTTCCCAAAGAGCCCATCTCCCTCAAGATGGATGTACATATGAAGGACTGCAAGTATGAACAGGCTATTATTTTGTATCAGCACGAAAGCAAGGATGAGCAACATTGGTTATCAGGTTGGAGCATGAAGGTCTGTAAATTGAGCGTTTCGTCTAATTCTAACCGTCAACCCATGACTTGGAGAATTGAAAGTTTGAATCAGAAGTTTGTTGGTTGAAGCAAAGTTTAAGAAGATGTTGCATCAAGCATGTAGACTTAGAAGTTGATCAATTTGGATATCAAATTACCAGGTTATGACTTAGTTTTGTTAAGAAAAGGTTGCAATTTCAATATTCAAATTATGTTTGTATTTATCTAAATATGGAAAGTGTGAATTCTACAATCTTAGAACTGAATGGTAATTATATTACCCAGTTTTTATTGTAATGGCTCCAGTGATCCAGTCACTATTCTCTCAAATTAACTCAATAGTCGTTTTTGTGAAGAAAAAAAATATTAATAATATTTATATTTTTATATGTCTTATAATTATTAGTATACGATTAATACTAAAATAGTGGGAATTGCGTTGATATCAATGTTAATGATAGTATGTATGCATTAATTATAAATACTAACTTTAGAAATGGGGAGAAATAAGTATTAATGTTATTTCTCCTCATTTTTAAGGTTATTATTTCTAATAACATTAACATTGATACATATGCAATTCCTAATTATTCTTTTTAGGAATTTCATAGGTATTATTGTTAATTAATGTTATTATGTGTGCATCAATTAAGATAGAAATAAAGAGAAATAAGTATATATATATATATATATATATATATATAAAAGCATTAAAGTTATATAATTTTAGAGTTATATGTACATGTTTATAATAATGGCATAGATATATATAATTTTAAATTCATACATGGTCGATGTGACATGCATATCATTCTAGTGGGGATGTGGTTATAGTGTTCATATTTACATATATTGATGAACTACCTTGAAAATAATGAGTTGTGAGACGAAATGTTTGTTATTGTTTACTAGTTCTAACAGCAAGAAAGCTATCCAAATTTGATCATTTTGTTATTTTTTCTTTGTAATATGAGAAATCAGGTTTTATTGTTTTTAATTGAAGTGAGCATGTGTAATGTTTATTTTATTTGTAAGTTGATGCAAGATACATGGTATGTTGTGTGAGGATGGCATTAAAACTTATGATAGGTAAAAGTTTAATTTAAAAAAGTATTTATATTTCTTTTGGAGGGTAAGATTTTATGTTATGTAAAGGCATTGGTATTATATGTAAGTTTGATTAGGAGATGCTTCAAGAATTGGAAAATTAGCAATTACGTATTTATGCTTATTTCAAGATATTTATCTAAATTAAAAGACTATAATTTTATTTTTTTTCAGAGGAAAAAATACCAGTCTTTGTTATTCACTGGAATCAAAAGACATCATTTACATATAGCCACTATATGACTTCATCACATAAACATAAAGCTGAAGCAAAGCTGACTATGCCAAACCGAAGAAAGACAAAAAGTCTGATCATAGCAGAGTTTTCTCATCATCCCTGATAAATCAGGTCAGAATAAACTGAGTAAGATCGAAGATAATCGTCAAACAAACATTCGTGAGCAAAACTTACTAGCTGAAAGGTCTCAAACAGAACAGACAAAGATGATCAATCAGATGCTGAAAGACATGCTGAAAAACAATAAGGCTCAGCAGCACTAAAAAAGAACAAAATGGCCTTGATTTATGACCATTGCATCCATAGTTTCCTTGAAGAAACCAAATCCCATATCCAAAATGAGGGCCTATTTGGAAAGACCATCTGCCAGCGAGTTATGCTCACGGAATATGTGTTTGAAAGTCACCTGAGGGGCCAGATGAAGCATATTTCTAATATCAGTACACCAGTGCATCAGAGAAGGAACATCAAGTGCAGAGAGTCTGTTCAACCAAGATATAATCACCATAGAGTCTCCATAGATCAAATGCATGGGAATACCCATTATTAAGCTCACCTTCAGAACTGCCCAAAGAGCCAATAATTCAGCTCTAGTGTTCGTGCTGTGACCAGCTCCCAAAGAGAAACTGAAATAGTGAGATTCACTAAGAAATATTACAAAACTAGAGCCACCTACATTTTTTGCAGCAGCCCCATCGAAAAACCCACAGGGAAAGACCTTCACCGGTTTAGAGCCAATATTCCTAGTTTTTTTTATTTTCGATGGAACTGGGTAAGCATTTAAAAAACCTTCGATCCTAGAAATAACAGCATAGAAAGCAGGTTTCTTGTTTTCGAACAAACAGTGATTCCGAAGGAGCCAGATACCCTAGAAGATAAATAATGGCAAGTATCTATAAGGAGTTGAACGCACCGTCGAATTAAACCACTGAGCCAGATAGGATGGGACTGAATTAAGGGGAGGAAAGGAGAGCCTATACTTGGTCTCGAAATGAGCTCGGATACCCACCGTGAAGGAACAGGCCGTAAATAGATGGTAAATATCTTCTCCATTTCTTTCACACAACACACATCTGCTCGGACCATGAAATCCTCTACTCTGAAGCTGGTCCCATGTTAAAATCCGGCCATTAGCCACGAGCCATATAAAGCAAGCTATTTTCAAAGGTAAATTAAGAGTCCACAGAAATTCCAGAACTGGATCTATGAAGTCTGAACCACTGTCAATTAGAATACAATCATAACCCTTCTCAGCAGTTAAAGGGCCCACATAGTTATTATGAGACCAAAGAAGAGTATCACATTGGTCTGAAAGACGAATTCTACCATAATCCAACCCTCTGATGAAGTTATCCCATAGAATTTTCCAATCTCCATAGAGATCTAACTCATCCGCCGTGAACCAATAGCCCGAAGCAGCTGGAGTGTAATTTCTTACTTGAGCTAAGGAAACAATCCTGAAATCCTCCAAGTACAATCTCATATCTCTCGACAGTATAAAAGAGGAGCCCATACCAACAACAGGATCTGCTCCAATATGAATAGAGGCTCCATTACCAACATGCCAAAGAAGACCTTTACCGATCCACTGTAATGTGTAGAGAAAACATCTCCAAATTAAGGATGCATTCCAGACTTTGAATCTTTTTTCCCTGAACCATGAATGCATTGGCAAGTTTTTCATATATTTGACAGCAATAAGATTATGCCAGATGCCATTGCTATTTAGAGCAAGCCAAAAACTTTTCATTCTCAAAGACAAACTGAAGCTGGGCAGATGCTTTATTCCCCAGCCACCAAGAAGAGTAGGACGCGCCAGAAGATGCCAACCCACAAGATGGAATTTCTTTTTCCTTGAAGAAGAGCCCCATAGAAAAGAAAATATCAACTTTCTGAGCTTGTCTAAGATTGAGGCGGGGATCGGAAAAAGAGCCAACCAATACACAGGAATACTAGACAGAACAGATCGAATGAGGACCAAACGTCCACCCAGAGACAGAAGTCGATTTGTCCAATGAGAGATTCTATTCTCGAATTTAGAGACAAGCCAATACCAATCCTTAACCAAATAACTTGAAGGTTTGAGGAAGTATCCCAGATAAACAAAACCCTTATTTATATCATCAAATCTGTAAGGGAGTATATCAGCAATTTTTCGGAGAAGGGTCCCATCCAAACCAGAATGGAGAAAACAAGATTTATTCATATTTATACACATACCAGAAGCCTCACAAAAAATATCCAAGATGACCTTAAAGGCCATCCATTCTTCAAAAGAACCCAGACCAAATATTATCACGTCATCTACAAAAAGTAAATGAGTGAGGAAGAGTTTAGTCGAAATCTTGATCCCTTTAATTTTACCATTTCTTCTGGCATCATCAATCAAAAGACTGAGACCTTCTATTACCAGAATGAACAACAAGGGAGACAAAGGACATCCCTGCCTGATGCCCTGGGCTGCCGGAAAAAAGGTTGAAGGCGATCCATTCACGAGAACAGCAAAATTGGCAAAAGATATACAGCCCATTATCCAATTCACCCCAACAAGTGGAACTCCTATCTGGATGAGAATAAGACGAATAAAAGTCCAATTTACCATGTCAAAGGCTTTTGACAAATCCAACTTAAGGATAAGAGCACATTTCTTGTTGGTTTTGACTGAATGTAATACTTCTTGAGTTATGGCTAAGGGCTCAAGAATCTGGCGGTTCTTGAGGAAGCCAAACTGTTGAGAAGAAATAGATGAATCCAAGACTGGCTTTAGTCTCAAGGCTGCAATTTTAGAGATCAATTTATAGTAGAGATTACATAGAGAGATGGGGCGAAAGTCAGCAAAGGAGATAGGCATGTCAACTTTTGGTATGAGAGCTAAAAAAGTAGAATTAAGGGCGGAAGTCACTCTACCCAAAGTCCGTGAGGTTTCCACCATATTGACGAGGAGAGGACCCAGAATATCAAAAAAAGCTAAGTAGAACTCAACGGGCCAGCCATCCGGTCCTGGCACCTTATCTCTTTTAATATTTTCAAGCGCCTCCTCAACTTCCGAAATAGTAACAGAGCTAGTGAAGACCTCATTCTCCCCAGCACTGATAAAGGAAGGAAAAAGACGTAAAACTTTAAGTTGAGCAGCAAGGTTGGTCAAGTGATCATCTTCAAAGATAGACTTAAAGTAATTGGTCCCAAGGGTTTTTATACTCTGATCATCCGAGACCCAAACACCCCTATCATCTTGTAAGCTCCAAATAACATTATGATTTTTTCGAGCCAATACCACCGCATGAAAATACTTTGTATTGGCATCCCCTTTATGGGCCCATGTAACCCTACTTTGAAGTCTTGCAAAATAAAGCTCGTGATCTAACAACTTTTGTAGATCAGTTTTAAGAGAATTTAGTCTCTGCTGCTGTTCTTCATTTAATATTGCTGATTGAGAAGATGGTAGAAGAGAACTAATCTCTTCTTCCAAAAAAACCGACTTATCCTTCATCTTTAGAGATTCAACTTTAGTCCATGATTTAACTTTTTCTTTTAGGACACGTAGTTTGAAAGAGAGATCATACATAGCATCCATTAGGTTATTCGAATGAATAAGAGGCCATTCGGAACGAACCATCTGAATAAAATCCTCATTTTCTAACCATGATTGGTTAAACTTGAAAGGATAGGCACAAGCTCTCTGATGATCCAGCCATTCAAATAAAACAGGGAAGTGATCAGAGATCCCACTTCTATGGGCCCAAACTCGATACATGAGGAGAGAGCTAATAAGCTGGTCCGAGATCAGAAAATGTTCAAGCCTTTTCGAAATACCATCTTCCCCTATCCTACCATTCCTCCAAGTTGGGCCAGCACAGGAGAGAAAAGCTTGGTGAAAAAAGATCCCAAAGGATCAAGCTGAGCTTTAGAGCCCCAAATCTCCGAGGCATTCAGAGTTAAGTTCAAGTCCCCAGCCAGAATAAGATTTGGCAACGAAAGAAGGCCACCAGAAGCTACAGTATTCCAGAAAGTATCCCTGTTTTGATAAGGGCCGTAGCAGTTCAGTATAGAAAGCTCGATAGAAGAGCCACGTATCGAAGCTTTTAGCAAAATACCAGCAATAGTGTGATAGGATTTGCATTTGAGGAATTTCAGGTTCCACCCCGATAGAATTCCTCCTGAAAGACCTTTAGAATTTAGAGCACAAAACTCCCATCCTGGACAAAGCTTAGAAAAGGCAAATAATGCAGGGTAAGAACTGGTCATTGTTTCTTGGAAAAGAACAACATTTGGTGAAAGCGAAACAAACAGATGACGAAGGTTTTTTTGCTTGGCTAAACTCCCCAAACCACGTACATTCAAGGTGAGCATACGCATTAGGGGTGAATATGTTGTGGGGTCAAAGCTCTAAGGACCCTTTGAGGTGGAGAGGAAGGCTTACGAGCCGCAACTTTAAGTCTTGTAGAAAGTGGAGTATAAGGAGCCTGGACAACAGCCCCCGCATCGAGAGGGGTTCTATTTTTTTCCTCCTTATAGTAACGTTCTCAAAACGGATAGAGTCGAGAGGAAGAACCGAGGGGGAGAGAGGAGTCATATCAGAAAAGATGCTTAGATATTTTTGAAGGGAGGGGTCGGTAAAGGACGGAGATGACATTGGGCTGTGAGGAGAAGAAACCAAATTCGAAGGACCAGAGGAGCCGAGCGGAGGGAAATCAGCTTCTGTGAAAAGGGGAGGAACAGATTTCGGTGGAAGGGATGGTAAAGGAGGAGAAGGCGCTGGAGCATCACCAGAATCCCGAGAAGGGGTTTCCTTTGGATCCTCAAAAGGAGGAGAACGAAGGGAAGAACTATCCACTGGAATAGGAGCAATTGAGGGCAAAAGGGCTTCTCGATTATCCTCCACAGGAGACAAAGGGGGAGGCCTAGTCGACGTGATAATGGAGTCGCTCAAAGGAAGACAGGAACGGGGAGAGGAATTATCCAGAGGATGGTGAACGGCAGAGGGCCTAGGAACACTACGGCTTACAGACTCCAACAATGCCAAATCCAAGTCTGAGGCATCATCAAATAGGGAGCAAGCGTTTTTTTAAAAACCAACAGATGGGACAGGAGGGGCCGATGCCAAACATACCTGAGAATGCCTTTTGATAGGTGAGTTGGTATGAAAATCCACAGAAGGAGATCGATGAACCGGGGAAGCAAATACATTCCGATTATGCCAGATGCCATTGCTATTTAGAGCAAGCCAAAAACTTTTCATTCTCAAAGACAAACTGAAGCTGGGCAGATGCTTTATTCCCCAGCCACCAAGAAGAGTAGGATGCGCCAGAAGATGCCAACCCACAAGATGGAATTTCTTTTTCCTTGAAGAAGAGCCCCATAGAAAAGAAAATATCAACTTTATGAGCTTGTCTAAGATTGAGGTGGGGATCGGAAAAAGAGCCAAACAACTCTAGTGCAAAAAAGAGGGTAAAAACAACTCTAGAACGTAATTCTATACTCCATAGCTACTCAAACCCATCATTTGTAAGCTTCGAACTACAAATAGTGAAAAAACAAATATAAGAAGCTTTGCAAAACCGAGGACGAGGAAGATTTACCCCACCTATTGAATTAAACCATCGTGCTTTTTCCAGGGTATCTATCCAGGGGTCAAAATGCTACATAGTGCATTTAGCTTCATAGAAATACAAAAATGTTAAGAAATCCAGACTTCACAAATATTTATGAGCTCAATTGCTCAAATTGATTGATTCCTCTACTACATACCCTTGAGCTCGAGCTAGCAAACTCTCAAGAATAATTATATTCATGCACATTTCACCCTTAAAGGCCAAAACATGTCAAATCAGTCTATCAATCTTATTCTTAGTTGATTGCCTTGAGTCAATTGATGAACATAGGAATGGCGTGGTGTGTGAGCTTCATTGTGTGCTAGAAAGACCATTTTAGGATAGGTATTAGGTGTGATCATAGTATGGAATTAGGATCAGTACATCCCATAAATATTTGTCGAACAATCACGGGGGTAGGCAAGTACAATGTAACTTATCCTCTTGAATCAATACGTACTAACCATCAATCGGGTTGCAGGCAAGCTTTTTAAAACGATGAAAATTAACTAGCCTGCTGCACGGGCTTTAATGCAATTGCAGTTGCGGAGCAGGCCGTTGGATCTCAAGCAACTTGAAATCCAATGGCTTGTTGGGCAGTCGTTGCGGCATTAAATCCTATCCAGTAGACTGGTTATTGATCGCCCTTTAAAATCGCTAAGACAAGGACGAAGGAAATATTAAAAGTTTTTTGTTATTGTATTACTGATACAATAAAATAAAATTTAAAATAATATCGTGAAGTTTTTAAAAAGTTTTTATGTTAATGTAATTACAAATAAAATAAAATAAAATTTTAAATAATATAGTGGAGTTTTAGAAGTATAATTTTTTTTAATTTTAATTATTTCTACGGTATGAGAATATTATGCATAGAAAAATTATAAGTTAAAGTATAATTATAAATTAATATATATAATCAATTGTTTAAATATTTAAACCCCTCTTCTAAAAATAAATCTTATTTTTTAGAAAAGTTAATTTATTTTATTTTATTTTATTTTATTTATCCCTATTTATATTTAAAAAAATATTTTCACCGTGAAAATAACTATTAATAATATTTATATCTGATATCATGAGAGGAGCAGAACGGATCGAGATGGTGTGGATCTTCTGAACTAGGGACAAAGTTTACGATAAACAATCGATTTAACCCTGATATCTTACTGATTTATCATTGGGTCGACCATTATTCCATTCTGAAACTATAAGTGAGACTAATCACGACGGAAGAAGGGGCTTGTCTGTCCATGGCGTCCAGTGAGGGCTTATCGTTGACACCCTCCTCTAATCTCTTTCCTGAAGTGGATGCCTTTGCTCGACTAGTTTCCTCGCGAGGCAAGAAGGCTGGAGGGGATGCGTCGTCAAAGTTCATCGAAAGACTGGAAGACATTCCAGTGGTGTCCCTTCCACCAGAAGACACCATCAGGGTCACTCTCTCCCTTGCAGATCGGGCTCTGATTGGCCAGTTTATTGGTCTTTGACCCTCCCCGAAAACCACTGATAGTTGGATTCAAAGAAATTGGAGACCACTGATAGCTAAAAATGTTGCTTCCTATTTAGTAGGAAGAGTGTACTTCCTATTCAATTTCAATTCTAAAATAGATCGAGATCTTATATTTAGGAATGACCCATATTTCATGGGGTCGCAAGGTTTATATTTGAATCGATGGACTTCGTATTTTGATACAGCGTTAGAAATCCCTAAAGTCATCCCAGTCTAGGTCCGCTTGCCAAACCTGCCAATGCACTGTCGGAATCCTGAATCCCTAAAATCGACAAGCAATACCGTAGGTCGGTCTATCGGTCTAGTGATCCCTAAGGACCACTATGCGTGTGCACGTATCTGTGTAGAGGTAGATCTAGAAGTTGGGATGCCATAAGTGATTAAACTCACTGTAGGAAATCAGGCTCATTTCCAAAAACCGGATTATGAGAAACTACCTTTCAAATGCAGAGGATGTCATGAATACGATCACTTTCTCAGGAATTGGCATCAAAACCAGGAATCTCAACCAAAAAAGGACAAGAATGAAGGCTGGAAAGTCACAAACAAGTCCAAAGCAAATCCAAAGGAGCGCACTGGCCAAGAAAAGATCTCAAAAACACCAAACCCACCCCTTCTCCGAATAAATCAGTTGATCAAGCCCATCCTAGAACAAATGAAAACAGTTTTGAACCTTTCAAGGTTACTGAGGGGAATGATGAAAAAGAGGCTACAAATGTAGTATATGAGACTACTCATGTCATCCAACCAGAGACAATAGGGGAAGATGCTGAAGAAATCGGAAATCCAGAGAAATCTGTTGATAAATCCGAAATAGAAGAGTCTGAAGAAGAAGAAGGGGAACTAGAGAAGACCATGTCTAACAAGAAGAAATCCACACATGGAAGGAAATTGGAAAAAGAGCAGAGGGAGCAAGCTACCTATATGGATGGACTGCAAGGATCGCAACAAAATTTAGAAAGACTCCTCTGCAATCCTAGGAATTCCAAGCAAGAAGGGAAACCCATTAAAGGGGTCCCTCTCTCAAACAAAGGTAAGTAATGAAGGCTATCTCATGGAACTGTAGGGGACTAGGTAGCAAAAATAAAGAAGCTATGAAATATTTGATCTAGATTACCTAGCTTTATCTCCTACTAATCCATGAGACAAATGTGGAGGAAAGGACATTCCTTAACACAAGATTGAAATTTTGGAAAAAAGGTGGAGGCTTCGCAGTCAGTTCTAGAGGAGCCTTTGGAGGAATAAGCACTTTGTGGGATAGTAATAAGTTTAAGTTAGTCGAATATAAGGCATGTACCCATTGGATCTTCACACAGCTGCTTCACAAATTTACCAGAGATCATATAGGTCTCTTTAATATTTATGTACTAGTCCTTTTATCTAAAAACCAAGTGTTGGAATCTCCTTCGAGCAACAAGCAATGGTATTAGACTGGAGAATATCATCTTAGCAGGAGATCTTAATGTTATTTTGAACCAATCTGAAAAAAGAGGAGGCTCTCTAGTTAGAGATCCCAATCGAGAGCTGGTAGAGGATCTCTTTTTAGATTGGGACCTAGAAGATATTGTTCCAGCCAAAGGAAAGACATCTGGACCAATAACCGCTATAGACCTGGGCATATATCAACGATATTAGATGGGTTCCTAGTCGAGGATACATTTCTTTTTATTAGGAATGAATCCTTCATTTAGGATCTTATCTTTCGAAGGAACGGACCACAAACCAATCCTCCTTGTACTAAAGAAAGATCCTAATTTGGGCCCTATCCCCTTTCGATTCATCCCACTTTGAACTGCCTAAAAGGATTATTCTGGAGGTTGTCAAAGATGCCTGGTCCATTTCAATCTCTGGGTATACCTCCTTTGTTTCGGAAGAGAAACTTCGAAGAAATAAAAAGGCTCTCAAAAGATGGTCCAAGCTCATAGGCTCCCCCTCTCAAGTCAGACTAAAAGCCCAAAAAAAGTTGGAAGATCATCAACATATAATGGAATCATCTCCTATCACCAAGGATCTCCTTGACAAAGAAGTAGACTGATAACAAACCATGCACTTGGCTTGTAGGCAAGAAGAAGAATTTTGGAGACAAAAGTCAAGAAGTCTATGGTTTCAAGCTTGAGATTGAAACGCAACCTACTTTCACAAGCAAGCTGAAGTCAGAAAGCAATTCAAAGAAGTTCGAGAGATTCAAATCCAAGGCCAATTGATCAATGAGTTTGATAAATTAAAGAAGAGGCAACTTAATGACACTATTTTTCCATCAATCATGCCTAGTTTGCTGATGACACTATTCTCTTAGGAGGAGCCAATGCTATCATGTCCAAAAGGTTTAAATCTAAACTAGACTCCTATTTCCAAGCCTCTGGAAGTAAACTAAAAATGAGGAAAAGTCAGATATATAGCTGGAATACCAATCCGAGAGAGTTGTCCATTATCTCTCAAATTCTCAGGATTGTGGGCGTCAACCAATGGGATTCCTTCACTTACGTTGGTGTTCCAATTTTTAAAGCCTCTCAAAAAGCAGCTAACTAGAATCCATTGGTGGAACAAATCAAAAAGAAAATTCTCTCTTGGGGAGCATTCTGGATCAACTTGGTAGGGAAAGTGACGTTAATCAAGTATGTTCTGAGTAGCCTTTCTATTTATCAAAGTTCCATCCTGTTAGATCCTGCCAGAATTCTCTCCTTAATCGACAGTTTGCTCTATAATTTTATGTGGCAAGGAAGGAAGAGTAATGGGAGGGGGGAATCAATTCTAGTAAGTTGGAAAAAGATCAAGAAACCTATCAAGGAGGGGGGGTTGCAGATATGTGACTTTAAAATCCATATGTGACTTTAAAATCCATAATTTGGCCTTGGGAGCCAAACTACTTTGGAACATGAGACGAAACTCGAATTCCTGGAGTAGGTAGGTCCTAAGGAAAAAATACTTTATATGCCCTCGATTGCGTTGTTTGGACAATGATCCTACTGTCAAAAAAGGTTCATATATCTTTACTTTGTGTCAAAAAGTGCTTCCTCTATTTAGAGATGATCTGACTTGGATACCATGTAACGACAAGCAAATCCGAATTTGGAAGGATTTTATTCTTGGAAACTATCCCTTAGCCTCTGCTCATGGAATTCATAATTTTTCGGATTTGGATTGAAACTCAAGGCCTTGAAACCTTATGGGCTATCTCTAGATGAAACATTGAACCCCCTTTCAACTGGGAAAACTGGAATATCCCTGATTGGTCACTCCATCTAGCAGATGAACATTCTCATTTTCTCTCTTATCTGTAAGGTTTAGCACCCATTGCAAAATTATCAAAATATGAAAGAGGACAGAGCACTAAACTAGGCTCTTTCACCTCTGCTCAAGGTTATAATCACTTCTCCGCTCTCCCAAACGTCCCCGAAAATCCCACTATTTGGAAACAAATCTGAAACTACTGAAGTCTCCCCAAGGTGGATATGTTTGTATGGACTCTTGCCCATGGAAGCGTACTCATAGGAGACAATTTGGAAAAACAAGGATTTGTAGGTCCTTTCCAATGTCCACTATGTCGAGCGAGCAAAGAAACCATTGTAGATTTGTTTCTAAAATGCCCCTTCTCTATAGAAGTTTGGCACTGGCTAACGACATCCTGGGTTGGCATGGTAGCTCCCCCAGATGGCATCTTGTTGATTTTCAACACTTGGGACCAAATTTATCTGGGATCGTTGTCCCAAAAGAACAGTTTCAAAACATGTTGGTTGATGCTGCCAAAATTTATAGTGTGGGAAACCTAGCTAGAGAGGAATAACAGAGTTTTTAGAGAAACAACTCACACTCCAGCGCAAGTGGCAATCAAATTTTAGACTCACATTGGAGAATTTCATCCCTACCTAAAAACAATGTCCCTTTACAGACAAAAGAATCAAATTGGTTAACATCATTTAAGTTATCAGCTGACAACTTTGCTCCTGCAACCTGGAAACATGAGGTCTTGGAGATAAGGCTTGATCAGACTCAGTTCGATCATTTGTGGAAGGAAAGGAAAGTCCACAGGTTGTTCTTTGACGGAGCCTCTAAAGGGAATGCAGGGGCGGATGGAGGGGGAGGATTTATCCTCTATCCAGAAGAAAGCACTGAAATAAATTACTCCTGGGGCATCGAAACCGATACAAACAATATCATGGAAGCTTACGGCCTGTGGAAAGGATTAAATCAAATGAAAGCTATTAACGTGGAAGAAGCTCTAGTCTTCGGAGACTCTAGTTTAATAATTCAAGCCATGAATGTAACTAGCCAAATAAAAAATTTGAAGTTAGCTAGAATCTTGCAGAGAATCAAAACTCTATCTTGCTCCTTTCGAAATCTGAATTTCTTCCACATTCTTCAAGAACTGAATTATAAGGTAGATTTGGCCGCCAACATGGTCTCCAATTTCTATTTATCTAAATATGGAAAATGCCCCTTCGTTATGGAAGTTTGGGAGTGGCTGATAGCATCTTGGTTTAGCATGGTAGCTCCCCCAGATAGCATATCGTTGCTTTTCAGCACTTGGGACCAAATTTATCCAGGGTCATTGTCCCAAAAGAACGGTTTCAAAACGTGTTGGTTGATGCTGTCGAAATTTATAGTGTGGGAAACCTGGCTAGAGAGGAATAACAGAGTTTTTAGAGAAACAACTCACACTCCGGCGCAACTGGCAATCAAAGTTCAGGATCGCATGGGTGAATGTCTTCAGGTGCAATCCCTACCTAAAAACAAGGTCCCTTTATAGACAGAAGAAGCAAATTGGTTAACATCATTTAAGTTATCAGCTAATAGCTTTGCTCCTACAATTCGACAACATGAGGTCTGGGAGATAAGGCTCGATCAGACTCAGTTCGATAATTGGAGGAAGGAAAGGAAACTCCACAAGTTGTTCTTTGACGGAGCCTCTAAAGGGAATCTAGGGGCAACTGGAGGGCGAGGAGTTATCCTCAATCCAAAAGAAGGCACTGAAATACAATAGTCCTGGAGCATTGGAACCGATACAAACAATATTGCAGAAGCTTACGGCCTGTGGCAAGGATTGAAGCAAATGAAAGCTATTGGCATGGAAGAAGCTCTGGTCTTCGGAGACTCCCGTTTAATCATTCAAGCCATGAGTGTAACCAACCAAATCAAAAATTCGAAGTTAGCTAGAATCTTGCAGAGAATCAAAACTCTATCCCGCTCCTTTCGGAATATGAATTTCTTCCACATTCGTCGATAACTGAATTATAAGGCAGATATGGTCGCCAACGTGGCATCCCAGCTCAACTCAAACAAGCTTCTTGTTAATCATGTTTCCCAAAGAGCCCATCTCCCTTAAGATGGATGTACATATGAAGGACTGCAAGTTTGAACAAGCTGTTTTTTGTATCAGCACGAAAGCAAGGATGAGCAATGTTGGTTATCAGGTTGGAGCATGAAGGTCTGTAAATTGAGCGTTTCGTCTAATTCTAACCGTCAACCCATGACTTGGAGAATTGAAAGTTTGAATCAAAAGTTTGTTGGTTGAAGCAAAGTTGAAGAAGATGTCACATCAAGCATGTAGACTTAGAAGTTGATCAATTCAAATATCAAATTACCAGGTTATGATTTAGTTTTGTTAAGAAAAGGTTGCAATTTCAATATTCAAATTATGTTTCTATTTATCTAAATATGGAAAGTGTGAATTCTACAATCTTAGAACTGAATGGTAATTGTACTACCCAGTTTTTATTGTAATAACTCCAGCGATCCAGTCACTATTCTCTCAAGTTAATTCAATAGTCGTTTTTGTCAAAAAAATAAAACAAATAAAAATATATTAATAATATTTATATTTCTATATATGTCTTATAATTATTAGTATATGATTAATATGAATATAGTGGGAATTGCATTGAGATCAATGTTCATGATAGTATGTATGCAATAATTAGAAATACTAACTTTAGAAATGGGGAGAAATAACATTAATGTACACATAATAACATTAACATTGATACATATGCAATTCCTAACTATTCTCCTTAGGAATTGCATAGGTATTATTGTTAATGTTATTATGTGTGCATCAATTAAGATAGAAAAATAAGTGTTTATATATATATATATATATATATATATATATATATATAATTTTAGAGTTATAAGTACATGTTTATAATAATGGCATAGATATATATAGTTTTAAATTTCATACATGGTCTATGTGACATGCATATGATTCTAGCGGGGATGTGGTTATAGTTTTCATATTTACAGATATTGATGAACTACCTTGCAAATAATGACTTGGGAGACTAAATGTTTGTTATTGTTTACTAGTTCTAATAGTAAGAAAGCTATCCAAATTTGATGATTTTGTTATTTCTTCTTTGTAATATGAGAAAGCAGGTTTTTATTGTTTTCAATTAAAGCGAGCATATGTAATGTTTATTTTTATTTGTAAGTTGATGCTACTAATGCAAGATACATGGCATGTTGTGTGAGGATGACATTAAAACTTATAATATGTAAAATTTTAATTTGAAAATTTATTTTTATTTCCTTTGGAGGGTAAAATTTTATGTTATGTAAAGGCATTGGTATCATATGTGAGTTTGATTAGGAGATGCTTCAAGAATTGGAAAATTAGCAATTATGTGTATATGCCTATTTCAATATATTTATCTAAATAAAAAGACTGTTTATCATTAACACAAATTAAGTGAAATAAAAATAGAACATGACTTTAAACTTGCAAATGCAGCCACATTGTTATATATGTGTGTGTGTGTGTTTACTTTTATTTTAAACATAATTTGTTTTTATTCTCTTTTTCCTTAATTAAAAGGCAAGGACTAGGTTGCAAGGAGTTCTTGTTCTTTTTTCTTTTTGTGCTTTCCAACATTACTTACAAAAGCATAATATAAAACAACAAAACATGAGATCATCATTAAAAAAAACCTTGTTAATTATTGTAGAAATGTTCAACTGTAACTAAAAAACAATATTGGAAGTAAGAAAACATACACAAGAAGAATCGGTAAATGGTAAACGCCTCTAAGCAATGGTTATGGGTCTATAAATGTCGATCAGTAGGTACTATGCTCTCCATTCTTGAAGCAACTGCAAAGCCAAAATTGTACTCATTTAGATTGTTGTTTCCATAAGCAAATTCGGGAACTTGGGTTCCAAGAATACAAGTGTGTGCAATTGAGAATCCAAGGAACTTGGGTTCCAAGAATAGCGGCGTGTGCAAGTGAGACAAGTATTGATCATATTCAATATAATACCTCATTTAAATAAGTGGAGCTTCTATGTGAGTCTTCAAATACCTTCAACTCTGTTGAATATCCTTACATCTACAAACAACAAGAAGTCTCTTTCATATCTTTTGGAACAGAACTTTGTTCCTTACATATGACATGTAATCAAAGTCCCATTAGTAAATCTATAACCTTCTTAATTGTGTAAAATTCCATTATTTTTTCATCTAAGAAACTTAATAGGAAAGAGGATAAATTGCATGCAACAAAGCTTCACCTTGAAGAAATTAACGTGTGTATATCCTCCACGTTCCTCATATGCCCATACTTTTTTATTTTGTATATCCTCAGTTGTATCTTCAGAGGGTAATTGGAATGTTGCATTCTCTGGTTGGACAACCTTGTCAACATAATGATTAAGGACAACTATGACTCCATCAAATGGTTGACTCAAATTCCTTAATATAATTATGTTCTTCGTTTTCTTGGAACTCATATTAAAAATTTGGAACAACATTCTCGATTGTTTTTTTAATTTTTATTTTGTATAGCGGGAGGTAGTATTAAATCTTTCTGAAAATATTTAGATGCGTCTTTATGGCTATTCTGGAATACATCTCCCTCAAGAATATCTAGGAAAATGGCTTCTTCAACAAAGCTAAGATTCATATTCTTGAGGTACACTTTAGTTCTTCCACCTCTTGAAATATTTCTTGTGTGTATTCAAATAGCCCTTGACACCCTTTGCATTAGCAACAAAAAATGAGAATGGATAATGCAATTTCATACTTGACGAGACAACAGAGAACTGCAAGACAAATCTCTCGATTCCCTCACCCTTTCCAGATCACATTATTCCAGTTTAAGAAATCTAACCTTTCACAGGAAAGTAGTGCAAACAAGAGGGTAAAGACAACTCTAAAACATAATTCTATACTCCATATCTACTCAAACCCACCATCAGTAAGCTTCGAACTGCAAATAGTGAGAAAACAAATATAAGAAGCTCTGTAAAATCGAGGACGAGAAAGATTTACCCCACCTGTCAGATTAAACCATTGTACTTTTTCTAGGTTATCTATTCAGGGGTCAAAATGATGCACAGTGCATTTAGTTTCATATAACTACACAAATGTTAAAAAATCCAGACTTCACAATGATTTATAAGCTCAATTGCTCAAATTGATTGATTCCTCTACTGTGTACCCTTGAGCTCGAACTAGCAAACTCTCAAGAATAATTATATTCTTGCAGATTTCACCCTTGATGGTTGAGACATGTCGAAACAGTTTATTTGAATCTTATTCTCAGTTGATTTCCTTGAGTTAGTTGATAAATGGAAGACTGGCATGGTGTGTGAGCTTCATGTGTGCTGGAAATACTATTTTAGGATAGGTATTAGGTATGATCATAGCATGGAATTAGGATAAGTACATCCCATAAAGATTTGCCGGACAATCCCTGGGGTATGCGAGTACAATGTAAGTTAGTCTCTTGAATCAATATGTATTGACCATCAACCGGGCTGCGGGCAAGCTGGCGAAAATTTACCATCCTGTTGCGCAAGATTCAAGATTTAATGTGATTGCAGCTGCAGAGCAAGCCGTTGGATCTCAAGTGGCTTATGATCCAACAGCTTGTTGGACATCCGTTGTGGCATTAAATCCTGCCCAGTATACTGGTTATTGGGTAATCGTCCTGGCATTAAATCCTGCCCTGCCCAGTAGGTTGGTTATTGATCGCCCTTTAAAACCACTAAGACAAGGACGAAGGAGAGATGAAAAATGTTGAGGCGTGTAATGTATCTTTGCATTTTTTACGCACCCATCCTCTACTATGTGATGTGATGTTTGTTTGGCAAGTGTAGTATATCACTACTTTGTTGACAAGTAGAGGAAAATAATGATCATATAAATCGTGTTTGAGAGATGTCTTCCATGGAAGACATAGGTATGAACATCTTTTGCAATGATTCAACATGTATTACAATGATTGTTAGATAAAGGGATATCAAAGAAGTTGAAATCAAAGGTGAATATGTGTTAGAAGTTTGGACGACTAGCAATTTTGCTATAGATTTTCCATAAAATGCGTGGTTGTTGTTGCAAGCAAGTCAGCTTTTTTCTCCCTGCATGTTTTCACCTTGGGCTCAATGTGCAATGTAGTCCCCATATGGAAAGTGAAGCCCCACTTCCATAGGCATGTCGTGATATCACTAATTATTAGTGCATGGAATGGCAACATGCCACTTTTTCATTTATGGTTGTTTTTTGCTTTACCTTTTCTGAAGGATTATCCAAATGCAATAGAATGGATTGATTTGTTCATTGGGGATACTTCCTTGATTGTGTTTCTACCTAGGTTGCTACCCCTTCCCACTTTTTATTGTTGTCATTTTATCCTAAATGATAGAGATCATAAACATGTAGTTGTTAGGTGTTGTATTTCTGCATGATATAAATTATTTTAAGGGGCAAGTGGAGAAGGTTCAATACAATTCTTAATTTCCTTCTATAAGCCGTTTTCTTAACTTGCAATGTGGAAATAGAGAAAATGATGGAAAAAGCATGGGAATCAATTATTAAAGATATTAATCACCACTATTGATTTTTTTAGCACACTCGTAGTGCCTATTAAAAATTGTTAATAATAATATATTATTTAAAGTTTTGGGATACATATTAGAGTAAATGCTCTTGAGGCTTTTCTTGCTACGTTCTAATATTTCATATGTTTCTCAATGGTTTCCACAATTCTTTTATAGAGAGAATAGTACATGACTACTCTATTAGGGATGTAATCTAATATGTTTTTTCTTCTTCTTCGTGTAGATACATGCAATTATTAAAGTCCATAATCATGTAATGCTTTGTTTTGACCTAACTGTTTCAATTACCATTGCTTGTTTGCGATTGCTTATTATTGTGGAGCTTCGCCAGTTTGATGACATAGTGGACTTATAGCTTTGTTGTTTTGTGGAATCTATATGTATGTGTGTCGTGTTAATATTATGAATCATGTTCATGTTTGATTATGTTTCTAGCATGCAAATTTAGTATGATGGTACATGGATACTGATTCATAGTTATATGTTGGATAAGTAATGTGATATCAAATACATGGTAGCTTGAAAAATGATTACATTGTTGTTTAATTGTAATAAAAATATGTATGTGTATCGATGATTTCACGATATTGCATGATCTTGTGTTAGGAGACTAACCTACAGGTTTAAATGAGCCAAGTGATAGTCGATTCCTATGAAATGAAAGTACATTGATGGCATGAACTCCAAAAGAGAAATGGTATGCGAACGAGTCGTTATTGTTACGTATGATTATTGTTATTATCATGATATGTGGGTTGGTGTGGGGTTTCAGGAAACTCAATCGCCCAAATTGGTTATTCGATGACAAAACTTGAGTACATTATTCGTAACGCAGTCACTATGTTGATGTAGACATAATCCCTTGTTCCATTAGGGGGGTGGAGGAATTACCCACCGTTTATCCCCAAAACCTGGATTCATGGGAGGGTTGTGCTATGGCACGCTCCCCAAGGTGTGTGATGATGACTAGTGGGTGCCTGAGGGGAAGCTTTGTTGATGGAGTCGATACTTTCACTTACGAGTTCTAACTTGAGTTAGTTCATGTAGTTGACGCTCCAAGGTAGTCCAACAGAGGAATGATATGAAATGGAAGTTAGTTGTGAATTAGATAAGAGGAAGTTGGCAGATAGGAATGTCATAGAATTTTTAAGGCGGACATAATTAATTCAATTTATTGAAACATTTGCTTGGTTCTTGTGTTGTATCTCAATATATTATGATTGTTTCATAGGTAATTATGATCTAAGTTGATGAAAACAAATAGACATTGCAAATTCGTGTTTAAGTATCCGTCGAGAGATAGTAGCTTATATGATTATGTGTGATGTGTGGTTGAATACTATTAGTGTACCTGCACGATGTATGTAAACACTAACTACGCTTACATAGATCGACTACATATGTTGTATGAATAATATGTTATACCATTAAGATTGGGCATTAATGTTTTGTAATTTCTACTAGTTACATTATAATATTATCACTTATTAAGTTATGAATTGAAACAATTGTGTCAATTTATTAATGAAAGGTTTAGTCTTGATTAAGGTAAAGTATTATTTGTCATCATAACTAAATAAAGGTTAATAAGTGTCGATAAAAACTACTATTGACTTGAATAATAAATGTCAATTGACTGTTAAATGATGAATAATTAATGTTATTAAGACTAACATTAACTAGTTAATAAGTGTTAAATAATTATGTATGAGTTATATCAATTAAGTTTAATTGTAATTAAGGTTAGCACGTGGTAAATAATTACATGAATGACCACTAAGATTTATTATAATTAATTAAGGATTAATAATAATTATTAATTATAGTTAATTAGAATATGGTAATAAATAAATGCTAATTATGATTAATTAAAATTAAATCTCAATTGTTGAATGTGATAAACAATCTAGTGAATGATCGCTAAAGTTAAAAGAGTATTGATTATTTAATAAATAAGTAATAGTTGAATCTTAGTTATGTTTATGATTTGACAGCGGGATATGTTAATAATTAAATCACTTATTATTATTATTATTATTATTATATAAACACATTAATGTGGAATATTATTTTTTAATAAATATACAGTTGAAAAATGTTAATATTTGTCGAAAGCATGAGTTGAAGCATTGGCGGTGGAGATTTTTATTTTAATAAAATAAATTACTAGTAAATATCCATTCGAATTGAGTTGATAAGGAAAAAGTAAAAAGGGAACCTGACATAACAGATAAGAGATTGGTGGAAGCAATAAATAAGGGCATAATGTAGTAAAGACTAGAAGGGGAGAGTCGGTAGGAGGGGAGAAAAAGAAGTTCAGTGGATTTTGAAGGGGGATCTAAGCATTGGGGAAAATTTAGCTGAGGAGGCTAAATTTCTCAGAGAAGGGATAATCTAATTGGTTGGGTTGGTTGTACTCAGGTTTTGGGCTCAGGGGTCCAAGAACATAGTTCTTGGAGCTAGGGAGCTAGCGAGACTGTTCCTAGCTGACAAAGTGGCAAACCGATTCGATCGATTGAGTTTAGTTGTGGAAGGTTGCAGGGACAAAGATGGAGAAAGCTCAAGGAAAAAACTGACAAAGCTGAAGTTTCTATGGATCTACAATAGGGTTTACAACAATTTTTCCTATGGATCTACAACTATTCTACAGGTATTTTACTTATATGAAATGTAAATTTTATTTCCATTCAAAAAATTCTATAAACCGCATATAGTTAGAACTACTAAAGAATTGATCTTTCAAATTGTTTTATACCTGTTAGAATTTTCTTTTAATATATGAAACAAAATAATTAAAAGTGTTCAATTTCATATTGATTTAAGCTTGCTAGAGTATTTACAACAATACCACTCAATCGAACCCAATTATAAGGAACAAAGTGTAAACTGTTAAAATTCCTTGTTTTTTAAACTAAGGACCAAGGAAGGTCCTTACAAATCCAACTATATCAAATATAGAACTGACCCAAGCCAATAATTATTTATGGAAAGAACAATACCACTCAATCGAACCCAATTATAAGGAACAAAGTGTAAACTGTTAAAATTCCTAGTTTTTTAAACTAAGGACCAGGGAAGGTCCTTACAAATCCAACTATATCAAATATAGAACTGACCCAAGCCAATATTTTTTTATGGAAAGAGTGGTGAACATTGTGGGATGTGTTGAGGAGCTCAACATCCATGATCATCAACCTTCCTGAAAACTAAAAAATATTGGATGAATCTATGATGAGATACATTCATTATATTTTTATTTAAGTATGTGAAGGATCGATCTAGAAGGCAGTGTTCCATTTTCTAGATTATGAGTGAATAAAAACATGTGAAGGATTGATCTACAAGGTAGTGTTCCATTTTCTAGATTATCAATATGTCACTCATTATCTGGAAAGAAAACATTATAAAGTTAGGTATTCGGGTTTGTATCCTTCACATTGAAGCGTGATTGAAGCACAATGCAAGTATATTCTAAAATAACTCAAAAAAATACAAGAAATAAGTTTACCATATTTCCTTTTATTCATTTCACAAATACAAGAAAATGTAAAAACAAACATTTGCAAAATCAATGACGGAATTTGGACAAAAGTACATATTAAAATACACACTCAAATAAAAGATATTAGTAATTGAATACTCAAATTCCAATGCATGTCATCATAGTTGGTCGAAGTTTTGGTAATTTGAGCAAAGTGATGATTTTATTATGAATTGTGTTCTCAAGTGCAACAATGGTATACATGAGAGTTGCAACTTGATTCCCCATTGTTGTACACACATGAATTAATATGACACTTTAGGCATTTTCTCGTTTATATTTTTAATATTGAAGATATGAATTAGTTTCAAACCTATATTTATAACTAATTAAAATATTTTGGTAATATAATACCATTTGATATTTTGGTAATATAATACCATTTGAGTCTAGGTACATTAACAACAACCATTTTATTGTTTTTTGCATGAAGCATTAATTAATATAACTTTATACTATAAGGACCTTACATTTGTGTTCTAGATTTTACAACCTTCGTTAAGGTTAAGTTTAGATTAATGAGATAAGGCTAAGCCATGCAAATCATGGTTGACACCTACCCATTATTGTGGTGATATGGGTCGTGAAGAACCTCAACAATGAATGTATTACTTCGTAGAAGAGTATTACATATAAAGTAAACAAAAACAGTTAACTTCAGTTAGATAACGAGATTATTAACTAGAATATACTAACTAATAACTGAAATATTATTTACAATGAAATCCCGAAGGATTATTCAACATTCCCTCCTTAATCTGAAGGGACATCTGACATGCCAAGCTGCATTCTAAATTTTTCAAACTTTTCACGACTCAATCCTTTAGTAAAGATATCTGCAATTTGCTCTGAAGTAGAACAATGTGTCAGATGAATGGTTTTGACCTCAACATGATGTCGAATCAAGTGATATTTGGTGTTGATATGTTTGGTTCGAAAATGAAAATTTGGATTCTTGGCCAATTGAACTACAAAAGAGTTATCAACAAATAGAGGTGTTGAAGTCATTTGTTTCTCCTGCAAGTCTTTAAGTATTTTACGAATCCAAATGATTTCTTGTGTGGCTTGAGCTGCTGCAACATATTCGGCTTTAGTTGTAGAATTAGCAAGAACAAATTGCTTTCATGATCTCCATGTGATAGCTGCTAATAAAAGGTTCATCCAATCACCTGAAGTAGAGACCCCATGCTCTTTATCTCCATCAAAATCTAAATCTAAATAACCAGTGAAATGGAAGTCTAAAACTTTAGAATATTTGATGCCATAAGATTGAGTGCCTTTTAAATATTTGAGCACTTGTTTTGTTGCATTCCAATGACCTTCACAGGGATGATGCATAAACCTGGAAAGTATTCCTACAGCAAAAGTTATGCCAGGAGGAGTAGTAGTAAGTTAAATTAAACTTCCAACAAGATGCATGTACTTTGTTGGATCTTCAAGTGTGCTACCTTCATTTGAAGTAAGCTTTAGATTCTACTCCATTGGTGGAGAAACAAGATTACAATCATGCATACCAAATTTGTTTATATACAACCGATCTTCCAACTTTCTTGACAAATAAAGTTGCATCATCTAGATTGAAAGGCTTATAATTCAATTTGAGAAGATGTTCAATTAACTTTTCATACCATGCTCAAGGTGCTTGCTTCAAATCATATAAATATTTTACCAATTTGAATACCTTCTGTTCTTGACCTTTGATAGCAAAGCCTTCAGGCTGATCCATATAAACATATTTTTCCAAGTCTTCATTCAACAAGGCGGTTTTAACATCCATATGATGTATTTTCCATCCTTTTTGTGTTGGTAATGAAAATAGAGTTTGAGCAGTGCCCCATTTTGTTGTAGGAGCAAATGTTTATGTTTAATCAACACCTTATTTCTGTGCATACCCTTTTGCTACAAGTCTCGCTTTGTGTTTGTCAAGTGAGCCATCTGATTTATACTTGTTCTTATATATCCACGTGCATCCAATATGTTTGGTTCCAATTGGAGGGTCCACCAACCTCCAAGTTCCATTTTTTATGAGAGCATCATACTCTCTTTGTGTTGCACTTTCCCATGCATCACTAGTTACTACTTCTTAAAAAGATGCAGTTTCATCAAGCGCATAAAAGTTTAATTCACAATCTAATGTGACAAAATCATCATACCTTTTTGGAAATATCTTAGTCCGTATCGATCTACGAACTTGTTGTTGTGGTGTTTGCTATGTTTCTTCTTCAAGAGTAGGTTCGTCGTTATCTAAGAGACTTAATTTATCCTTTCCATTAACAAAATCATCAACTATCTCACCTTATTTTTCATCAACTTGTGTATTAGAAGAACTTTTTGCTATAGCAAGAAATTCCAAAAATTGACTTAGAACAAGAATCCACCCTTCAAGATTTGGAAGTTCATTATCCATTTCATAATAGATTTTTTTAGAATGAAATATATCAAGCTGAGCAAGTTGTTTATCAATAGTGAGTGCATCTTTCTCAAATTCAAGAAATATAACATCTCTAGAAAGAACAAACTTCATTTTATATTCATCATACAATCTATAAGCTTTAGAAGTATTAGAATATCCCAAAAAAATACACTTTCGACTTCGTGCTCCCAATTTATGCCTTTATTGCTCAAGAATCAAAGAATAACATGTGGAACCAAAAATTCTAAAATGCTTGAAAACTGGAAGATGGCCATGCCACATTTCATAAGGTGATTTCTTTTGTAGTGCAGCAGAAGGACATTTATTCTTTTCATAACGTAGACAACACAAAGAACTGCTTCTCCCCAAAACATTAACTTAACATTCTTAGAAAACATCATTGATCTTACCATATTCAACAATGTCCTATTTATACGTTCTACTACATCATTTTGTTGTGGATTATAAGGAACAATGGTTTGATGTTTAATACCATTCTCTTGCAAATATTTTTCAAAATCTTGAGATGTATATTCACCACCATTATCAGTTCGAAGGGTTCCAATATTGAGCTGAGCTTCATTTTTAATCCACAAATGAAAATTTCTGAATGTATCAAAAGCTTGAGATTTTGCTTTTAATAAATAAACCCAGCACATCCTTGTAAAGTCATCAATAAAATTCATTATATATTTGTTACGATTTACTGACGGAACATGCATGGGCCCACATAAATCTGAGTGAATAAGACCAAGCTTTCTTGAAGCTTGAAACATAGAATCATGAAAATGTTGTTTATTGTGCTTGCCTAAAATACAAGAATCAGATTGGGAAAGTTGTCTTGGAATAGTAGGATGCCCTTGAACTCCTTTCTGCTTCATAATTCTGAGGCTATCATAATTAATATGACCAAATCTAAAATGCCATAACAGGCTAGAAGATAAATTACTATTACGTTGACCCAAATTTGCAGAATTTTGTGAATTGGATGAGTTACCATTCAACTTTAAAAGTTTGTTATCTTCCACTCCAGTCATTACAATCACATTATCATTACCATCAAACATATGTATCGAGTGATCTTGTTGTCTAATTTGCACAAGAGATATTAGATTTTTCTTCAATTGTGGAACATAAAGAACATCAAAAAGTATGTAATCAGCAAGTCCTGGAAATTTAAATCTAAGAGATCCAATTCCCGAAGGTTTTAACTGACTTATTTGCCAAATGTACTACCCCGTCAATTTTATCACTAACTGTCTCAAAGAAGTATTTTCTAAATGGCAAGTGGCATGTGGCTCCAGTATCTAATAACCAAATGTCATTCCAAGAAAATGAAGTACTAAAAGATTCTTCAATTCCGAGATTACAATGTGCAACAAAATAATGTGCAGATTCAGGAGGGTTACCTTTATCGTTTCCTTTATCTTGTATTTTCTCTTTCTTGTTAACAATTTTCTCCCAAGAAGTTCTACAATAACTGACAATATGACCAGTTTTTCCACATCTATAACATTGTTTCTATCCTTGATTAAATCTTCCTCCCCTTCCTCTGTATTGTCCTCTTTGTCCTCTACCTCGACCTCTGCTTCTATTTTTATCCTTTTCAAATTCTTCTTTTGATTTGTGTCCTTTCTATGCAAGACACAAAGTTTCTTCATTGGGATTAGACTCCTTCCCAAATGTTTTCTCTCTTTCTGCAATTTTTTCAACAAGCGTTTCAAAGGTCATAGCTTTCATCTGGCCACTAGCTTGAAGTGGTTCTAAATAGTGAGTATAGGTAGGATATAGAGATTTAATAAATGCACTAAGTTGAATTTCAACTTTTACACCAATTGCATCAATATCATAGAAATAGCTCTATTTTCACAAGCAAGTTTCATTGGATCATTATCTTTTAATTCTAAGTTAAATAACTTCATCAACAATTGTATGATTTCAAGCTCAGAATGTGAATCATACAAATATTTTAGTTTCTTTAATGCTTCCCAAGCACTTTTTCTAGAAACTAAATGTCTACTTACTTCTTCACTTACAGAGGCAATGATCAAGGCATAAGTCTTCTTGTCCTCGCTTTTCCATAATACTAACTCTTTGGTATTAGTAGGTGGTACTGGTGCACTTTTATCCACTTCATCTATTGCATCTCCATCTTTCTTATCTTCAAAATTCTCATTTTCACAAATTCCATCCCACATGTCATTAAAAATAAGGGTATTTTTAACTTTACGAAACCATTCATGATAATTTTCTTTTTGAGACAAAATTACTCCAACAATTGAAATTAAAGAATTCATTGAAATTTAATGTGTAGTAAATTATACTCTGATATATTATTTTCCTCTCTGTGGATGTTCTTTAAAATATTTTTATCTTCTAAGAAGATTTCCCCAAAGTTTTAATAATTCAATTTTAAAAAAACCTTGTACCCAAATATAAATGGCGGCTTAAAAACTTTTATTTTCTAAAAAGAACTCCCCAAATATTTGATAATTAATTTAAAGAAGCCATTGCATGCAAATAAAAATGGTGGCTCTCTTCCTTTTTTTTCTTAAAAAATAAGAAAATAATTCTTCTAAACAATTACCGAAACAATTTACATGCAATCTCCCCTTTATGTGCAATCTTTCTTCCACAATCTTTGCTAAGCAGCTCTAATTTCTTGGTGATAGCTCCTTTGCGGGCTCCTCCTTCGCGAGCTCCTTCTTACCAATGCTTTGTTGCCTTGCTCTAATACCACTAACACATGCCATGAAGAACCTCAGCAATGAATGTATTACTTCATAGAAGAGTATTACATATAAATTAAATCAAAACTGTTATCTACAGTTAGATAATGAGATTATTAACTAGAATATACTAACTAATAATTGACATATTATTTACAATGAAATCCCGAAGGATTATTCAACATGTGACACATATTTCATGTATACTTCCACATGCTAAGCACTCATGTTGCATTTTGTTCAATAAAATAATGTTTTATTTATATTTTTATTATGCATAAATTTTGTTATCTCATTTGTAATAGTTGGACCTATGAGATGGTCACTAATTGCTTTCGGTGGTTTTTAGTATGATATAGCTGGGTAACATGTAGGTTTGTCGTCTCTCCTTAAGCTACGACTCTTTCAACATTGTTATGAGAAATAAATAAAAATAATTTATTCTAAATAAATATCTAAAATTAAAATAATTATTCTAAACCATAGAAGAATAAACATCTGAGATTAAAGTAATTTGTTAACATGCGTCTTCCGGATCCATCGTATCAACTTGTAAACTCTATGTTTCGAACTAAGCTAGGGTGGTCCATCATCTCTAGCTTGGTACAAAACGTCAAACTTTACAAATTGAAGCGATGAATCCGAAAGACACCTACAAACAACTCACCTATCCGCAAAAACTTTAGAATATAAATTAAAATAATTTATTCTATACAAGAGAAGAATAAATATAAATATTTAAGATTATTTACTATCTATTTTAAACCTTTATATTATATGAGGTTTTTTTGGGTGTTGAAACTATTCACATTCATAGTGTCTTGTATTATTGTTTGGATGGCAATTAACTTTATTCACATCATAGATAGGAATTGAATGAACAAGGCAATGATCTGGTTGCTAAGACCATGTTTAAATATTGCATGCATATTTATTACGCTGTTAGGCATTATTTCTCTGAAGTGCTTTGGAAAAACACTATTCAACTTCATCATGCCTTTGACGAATTGCTACTCACCACGTGTTTACATATTTTCAATAAATCAATACTCACCACCTCTCTACACAACATGAACAGTTATCAGGTTCAGATGATGTAGGATGTCTCTATGACAAGAGTTCTTTTCAAAGTTTCAATCTCGCGCCTCACACTGCATATCCATTATCGGTTGTGTGTTCAGTAGGTTCTCCTAAGGTTGGTGTTCCTTGCTCCAGTTACCAAGGGCTATCCCCCGGACGAGTAGACTAGTTAAAACTCTGAAGACAGAAAATACTAGCCTCGCTCTGTCTTTCTACCAAGGGACCTCATTTCACTCCCAGGTATAATATAATCCATCCCATTATTATGCAATTTCATGTTAATAAGCAGCTATGAAATGTCTTCAAACTTATCAATACTTATTAATTATCATCCTTAATTATTATTCATATTACAGGTGCTCATACAATCGGTCAAGCGTTGTGTGCACTATTCAGAACTCGCATCTACAATGAATCCAACATTGACCCTGCCTTCGCCACATCTGTGAAGGAAAACTTCCCAAGCGTTAGTGGTGACAGCACCCTCTCGCCTTTAGATGTGGCCACCGCTACCAAATTTGATAAGAAGTATTATAGTGATTTGAGAAGCAAAAGGAGACTTCTCCACTCCGACCAAGAACTGTTTAATAGAGGTTCTACAGATTCTACAGTGTCGATCAAAGCACTTTGTTTACAGACTTCGCAACTGCCATGATCAATATGGGTAATATTGGCCGCTCACTGGCACCAGCGAAGAAATTCGCTTGAACTGTAGGACTGCTAATTTGTGACTAGGAAGATTGTATTCTACTTGAAAAATTGTATGATCCATACTTTTCGGATCATGTTTCATTTGTAATAAGTTGATTGTCATAGCTCAATAAACTGAAATTCAATGATATTGATATGTTATGATTGTCAAGAGACATTCGAGGAATCAGATGTAGAAGTAACAAAGGAGTGAAAGGAAATCTAGAAGTAGGAAAAGGTTTGAAAAACTACGAGCAATCATAGTTAATGAAGTTCAATGTGCTCGTTTTATTTTTGTCAGGGAATATGATTTGAAAAGTTTATTTGATAATACTTATTTTAATTTTGAATCTAATTTAAAATATATTTAATATTCATTTTATTTTTTAAATTTGCTATATAAATTTTGGGTTTATAAATGTTTGTCAAATTTTAAATTATATTTTAATATTATACGTTTTCATTTTGTTTAATTTTGTTTATATAATTTTGTTTAATTTTGTTTTATAAGTTTATAAAAGTTACAAATTTCATCTATTTAGACATATGTTTTCACGAAATATCATGGGGCTTACTCTTAAAACTAGTGTCAAATAAATCATCTCAATAAAACAATCAAGGGTTTTGGTTCCTCTTAAGAACTATCTCCAAGAGATGATCTCCATACAAGAGTCATATATGAAATTATCAAAGTTTCAAATATAATGCCATGAGTGGAGTTAGACATGGATGGATCATACTCTTACAAATTCAAATTTTAGAATTCTATCAATAAAATTGAACACTTCACATATCTTATAAGTTCTCTTGTGAATGGTGTCAAAATCAATTATATTTTTGAAAATTATTATAAGTTTTGCATAGTTTTTAAAGCTACATTAGTTGACCAATAAGATAGTCTCTAAATTAAAGTTTAAAATGTTAAAAACAACATATTTTGGTAAATCCTTAAAACATTCTTTTGTAATATTTCCCTCCATTTTGTGGGAAAATTATAATGGAGCTCCTTAAGCCTGTAAGTAGGCTACATCACATGCAAAATCATGGGAAGATATCAAAACAAACTCAAAACCCATATGCCCTTAAACAACCAATGGTAAATCCTTATAACCAACTCTAGGTTTTAACTTAATCACTCCATGACCAAGTCACTAGTCAAGGTTAACCTAACATTTACCCCTTTAAACTTCAATCGAGGTAAATACCAACCTCCCTCAAAGTTTTAACCAAGTATCCAATAATACAACATGCCCTTCCCTTTTTTAGTCTACCTAAATCTACATCTAGACTTTTCATAGGTGACTCACAAAACCAAGGGTACACATTCCTAAGTAGGTCTTATAGTTGTATTCCCATTCATATGATTAAATCTAACTCTGTAAACAAATTCTTTCAATGAACCAATCAATTCTCAATACTAGAGTGTAATGTCCCTAAAACACACCCTATTTTTTTTTCAAGGGTCCTTTTTACAATGATCACTTATGATGAGACTATATATCGTTTCCTTTTGGATTTATTTTAGTAAACTAAATTCATCACTACAAAAGTTATGATGTTTCTCCATGTTCAATCTTCTTGTATTCATGTTCCTTTTTTCACCATTTGCAAAGGTAAGTGTTTCATTGTTTTGTCATAAGACTAGTCATATCTTCATGCACTACACAGTCTTAATTAGTTTTCTATGCTTTCAATTTGATGTCATGTTTATATTTCAAACTTTTCTTTTCATAAGGATAACCCTTACCCTTGTATGGTTATTGACCCATAAAAGGTTAGACTTACTTATCATGTTGGATAAAACAGATCTACACTCATTTTCTACAGCAACCTTTCTCCTTGGTAGCTGAGGCACAATGTTTCTTCCCATTTTCTTCTAAATTATATGGTTTAATTTTCATCGTGTTATGCATTTACATTTTTATGATGTTAATTTTAATATGCTTCTTTAACATAATTTTATTTGGTTTACTAATTCATATTCATTTGGTGCAGGAATTTAAACATTTTATAAACCTATCATTATGGTTATTTGATCATAGCTACATTATATAATACCCATGTGTTGTAATGTTATACTCAAGGGAGGAATGAACAAGGATATAGACATCCATACCTTATCATTGATTCCTTTCTTAGTATGATTACGGTCGTAACTACCAAATATTGGATGAAAGTGTGACATATCTTATGGTTATCAATGGTCTTTATCATATAACAAACTTAGTCTTTATATTACAGCGAAGGTCTATATGCAAAATTTGAAATTTGTATGTTTAATGTATGGTTTGGTGCAGTTTTAATGAATGCCATTTGGAAAGGCATATACGACTAGCTAGTTTTATTCCACATTGTCAATGCATTGAATGTGGTAGTTGGTCTTTTGGTAAACTTTCCCAAGTTACATGATTTTCCATTTGCTCAATTTCATTGTTCTTAAGAGGAGGGAGGAAGGTCGAGGGTTTAACCTCACCCATGGTGACTTGGTGAAAAAATTGTTCCTATCTATGAGTGATAAATGATGCCGAGAACTTGTGAATTTTCGTGGGTATGCCTCTGTGATTGGCCAGGCATTGCTTCTTGGGTTTCGTTGGTGTAGAAAACGTAGCTCCGGGTAAGCAACTCGATTTATTACTTATTTTGTTTTCCTTTGTTTTCATTTTCTACACTTTTGGTTTTTTAAACTCATAGAGTACTTACTTGCTTCCCTTTTAGATGGAAACTAAGGCATGAGTAGAATGTGACTTCTTGCAATGGCATAGACCCTGGCAAGTTCTTGTCTTTTATTCGCCAATGTCCATTTGAGATAAGAGCAGTTGAAGGGTCTATTAATGATTTGAGATAATTTTGGATGTTTCATCCAAAAAGGGATTCACCGATTTCCATTCTTTTTTTTTGAAATGATTCATCCATATTCCACAAGATTAAAATATTTTACTCTAAACATCACCAAAATTGTCATAAAACCTCAGAAATTTAAATATATTTACCAAAATATCACCAAATAGTTTATGGTTTTAAACTTAAGAACTTGTGAGATCTACCAAGGTTTCTACTTTAATAAAATTATGGATCCTTGAAAAATGATCTTATCTTGATTCTCAGGTCTGATTTGTATTTGGTTGTATCCACTAAACCTTTCCACGAATGATATGTACTTTTTTCCTACTAGAAAATATAGTACTTGGTCAATTAAGGGTAAAGGGAAGTGTTCTTTCATTGTGGATTTGTTGACTTCTATGTAATCCACACACACTATCCATTTTCCATTTTGATTAGGATCAATGACAAGATGTGTGACCCATTCACTATTAGAAATTGGATAAATTCATCCTATAACTAAATGTTTTTGTAGTTCTTCCTTAACTCTCTCTTAAGGCAAGGTCTCTTCCTCTTTGAGGTTGTCTAATGAGTTTAAATTCATTATTTATGTCAATTCCATATGTACGAAATGGAGCATAGAATTCACTAAAGATTAATTCAGTTATTCATGACACTAGCCCAAGATATTCGAATCATTGGTTAGCTTTGACTTGCTCTAGGGAAGAAATTTAGTTACATGGAAATCATAGACATCTCAAAGAGGTTTGACAAATATGGGGCTAAAAGCATGATTCATGTACACAACTCTTATCCAGATCCACTATCTCAGTAACTGATACCAATAGAACTATTTGGACTCTCTGTCCATTAAGTGTGTTTCTCGATGACTATAAACACCCCACCAAATTAAAATAACAAAGGTTGGCTCAATCAATTGAACCATCTACCAAAGGCATATTGTTTATAGGTAAGCCATAGTTCAGAGATCCAACTTCAATTGGCTCCCTCAAGGATACTACTTCCTATTGTGGTGGGTTGTTGATCAGCCCTCCATATGGATATTTTAGGGAATATAAGGGGATCCCATGAAATTTTTATTAGAAAATAAAGATATTGTCAAAATAATGGACCAAGTGTGATTGAAGATATCATTCTTACCTGAGATAGACACATAATATGATGCAAGGAAGACATTAACAAATCAATGGGACAATGGCAACCAAATATATTGTCCTTTGTCTCTTATGGTATCCTTAGACTTGGATCAAGAAAATACCTTTCATGTTTCACTAGGATTCTTATTGAAAAGATTGAATACTTCATATCATGTGTTCTTGTTAATCTAGCACCCATTTATAGAAGCTCATATTTGGTATTGCTTGTTTTGGTCATTGTAACTACCTTTGCTAGGAATATTCTATGATAGAAATAGGATAGCAAAGAAGTACAATAAAAAAATTAGAAATAAAACAAACAAGAGAACAATACAAGAGATACACCCACATGTGTGGTTCACTCGATATGGGATACATCCACATAGAAACAACCAACCCCTTTTTTACTTATGTCCAACAAAATGAAGAGATACAACTTGCAACACACATGTTGTAACCTCCTCTTCATTCTCTCAAAATTCTCTCTCAAATTTCACTCAACCTTAATATAATTCCTTCTCTAAAAGAGGGTTACCTTCTAGGGAAAAAAGACACAAACATAATCTCTACCATTAGATAGTAACCTACTGATGAACTATCCCTTAGAAACGTTGGATAATGATGCCAGTAAGAGTGTGAATTTTGTACACAATTCTCATGGAGATACTATTTGTAGATCTATTGGTAATCAAAGGGGCACCGATGATCCTCAATAAAGAATCCAGATGAGCAAGGCTCTGCTTGATCCTATTTGGTAAGAGGAATCATGTAAAAGTCACTAACATCCAATCAGAACATATGAGAGATAACCTGAGATGCTTGGACAAATGCAATATTTGGGGTTTATGGAGGTTGTAAAATTAAAAGGAATTTGTACTGAGGTTGTTGACTAGGAATAAATTGTTTAAACACTTTCTTTTCCATAGTAATCCACTCATGTGAAGAGTCTGTCTATTGGTACTGATTATCAAAGACTAATCGGTCCATAGAGATGACAGGCTTAAAACCATGGGTAACAAGGAATACTATCCACCCTACTTCAGAGTATTAAATGATTTCCATGGAATGTACATGGTTGGATCTAAAGTAACTTAGATCGAACGATGTGCAGCCACCACACCCAACATTATATCATTTAATGTTGCACAACAAGGTACATAGTGCTTACATAAATGCACTACCCTGTCTTTGGAGTTAGTGTATATGATATATTTACACCTTTTTTTCATAATTTTTCTAGCTAAATTCCCACTAAAATTGTTGAAATTGTAGCTTTAGGTTGTTCAAATTGCATGCTCATGGTTCCCCAAGGTTAATAGAGGACGTTGAATCCATTTTTATAATCAAATTTTCAATTTAAACAATACAAATCATTATTTCCGCAAAAATCATGTTTCCCACCAATGTTTACATACTTGGAAACTCTTCTAACTCATAGCATCCATAAACATACAACACCCATAGCTTTGTACAATATACCAAAACATGTATCCTCTTCAGCTTCACACAATGAGCTGAGAGAAAGTCCTCCAAAGATGCCAATGTTTCCATACTTGGAAACTCTTCCAACTTAGACCACCCATCAACATACAACACTCAAAGCTTTGTACAGTGTGCCAAGCCCTTGTATCCTCTTTAGCTTCACACAACGAGCTGAGCGAAAGTCCTCCAAAGATGCCAATGTTTTCATACTTGGCACCGATTTGCAGGATTAGGGTTCAATGTTTCTATAGATCAAGGTTTTCATTAGTGATTTCAATACAATTTGCAAGATTTTGATTTCAAAGAGCCTAGATAAGACCTGAGAAGAGAACAAATCAGATAATATGTTTTTCATCTCCTCTTCATATATATCTATGTTGTGCCTAGAGCATGTTCGATCTCAAGTTATATCAAGGATGGTCAAGTATAAAATTCACTTGCATATATATTTAAACAATATTACATCTCTTTTATATGTGTAGAAGTTTTATAAAAGCATTGAAGTCTCTCTTCGTAAGTAGTTAGTGTCATGCTTTTACAGGTTTTATAATTTGTTAACCAAATGTTAAGTTAGAGTAGTTCTCTTGGTAACACATTGACAAGCATAAAAATGTAATATGTTATTTGACCTTAATTGATTCCTTAAATATAATGTTTTGTAAAAGCAAACATAACACAAAACTAAATTTTTAAATAACTATTTATAAACTTAAAAAAATAGATATTAATTTCCATTTAGTTACAACCAAAGATTGTGCTTATTAGTGGAGACGGTTTTACTTTAAATGAATATAAATATTATACTATGCAATGGAGATTGTTGGAAAACAAAGTAACTGACTTTAACATGAATATAAATATTGTACTATTCAATGGAGGTTTTTTGGAAAACAAATTAATGAAATTGAGGTTGTTGGAAAACAAATATTGGAGTTCAAATTTTTATTTTAATTATATATAATAGGTAGTCATTATTCTACATTTTTGTATGTTGTATGCTAATATATAAAAAAGATAACCTATTTGACACAATTGAAGCTAACATAAATATTTTCAAATTAAGTTGTTGCTCACTACATTTTTGTATGTTGTATGGCAATATCAAAAAAAGGTAATCTCTTTAATACAAATGAAGCTAACATAAACATTTTCAAATTACATTGTTGCTCACATTTGAATTTATAGTTTTACACTAAAACACTAAATTATGCTCATCTCTTCCAAGCATTATAGCTTGGAAGGTCTTTTTAAGGGGACTACAACTCTAGATCATGGTGTTGTTGTCCTTTCTTCATCAAGTTATCTTGGATTTAATATCAATCACAAATTACCGCTCAATTATTTGGTAGCAGGGTTGGAAATTCAAATGAATAACACTTGTCAAAATTGTCAGTTTTTACCAAATTCTAATTTTTTTACATTATAATCCAATGTGTGATGGTCTTCCTGGAGTGTTACACGTATTTGATGGTTAAATTGACCTATGGAAGGAAATTCAACTGTCAAATTCCATAATTGATTGGTAGTAACCCAAAAAAATTGCTACATTTCATTCATTTATCTGTTTGAAAGGGTTGAGCATTGTCCTCATGCAAATACAAGTAAATTTATCTGTTGTATAGGTGTATGTATGTTCTCTCATGTCATTTTCTAAAACTTAAAATAACTATTAATATTTAATATTTTCAACTTAAACTTACCTAAGATTCACTGTTGCAAACATAATGAATACGATACATAGTGTTTCATGTTTCAAGCATATACTTTACAAGTGAGCACTTTAATAAAGAAAATCCATCCAAATCCCTTCCATGCTATGTCTATGTGGGTATTTCTTATAATCTCGATCTGATTTTGTAATTTCTTATAATATCGATTTGATTTTGTAACTTCTCAATCTTGTTTTATCAAAATTTATTATAAGACTAGTAATACATTTACATTTTTTATGTTTACATGTGGGTAGACATTAGATTGAAGGACATTTTTTGGTGTGATTTGGGGCCCATTTTACAACAATACAACACTTTGTGACTTGGTACATGACACATGTTTTGAATGTGGAATTTAAAGTGCCATGTTTACATGCATGCATACTTTCTATCCTATGTAATGTGATGCATACAATATATCTCCCAAACAATCCACAAAGCATATGGCATCTATCAGTGGGAGAATAAAGCTTCAATTTCTATAATCCAAATTAAATTACAAAACTTAATGATAATCATGTATAATGATTATGTTGGACACAATGGCCACACTGAGAGGGGGGGTGAATCAATGTGTGAGCAATTTAAACCTTTTAACCTTCAATTACTCAATCATAGTATATCAAGCATTATGTTATCAATTACATCATCATGTGCATAAGCTAAATCAACCATGAGTGATAAGCACAATCATCACATCAAGAGAGACACAATAATATATGTTCTTTTTTACTTATGTCCAACAAAATGAAGAGATACAACGTGCAACACATATGTTATAACCTCCTCTTCAATCTCTCAAAAGTCTCTCTCAATCTCCACTCAGCCTTAATATAATTCCTTCTCTAAAATAGGTTTACCTTCTAGGGAAAAAAGACACAAACATAATCTTTGCCATTAGATATGTAAGCTACTAATGAACGATCCATATTTACATGGAAATCGTACATGCCTTAGAAAGGTTGGATAATGATGGGGGTAAGAGTGTGAGTTTTGTACATAATTCTCATGCAAATCTATTGTCTCAATGCCTAGCACCCACCCATTTATTAGGAACATATTGGCTACCAAATCAACTTATGTCAATATGTTATCTCCATTTAGGGTTAAAAGGCCATTACATAGGGCCTATGGTTAGCTTTGACTTGCTCTAGGGAAGAACTTTAGTTAGATGGAAATCATAGACATATCAAAGAGATTTCATAAGGATGGGGCTAAGAGTATGATTAATGTGTATAACTCTTATCTATATCCACTATCTTAGTAATTGATACCAATAGAACAATTTGGACTCCCTGTCAACTGAGTGTGTTTCTCCACGACTATAAACACCCCACAAAATTAAAAGAATAGGGGTTGTCTCAATCAACTAAACCATCTACTAAAGGCATATTATTGATAGGTAGGCCATAGTTCATAGGTCCAACTTCAATTGACTCCCTCAAGGATACTACTACCTATTGTGGTGGGTTGTTGAGCGGCCCTCCATATGGATATTTTAGGGAATACAAGGGGATCCCATGAGATTTTCCTTAGAAAAGAAGGAGATACTCAAACTAATGGACCAAGTTTGATTGAAGATATCATTCTTAGCTGAGATAAACACATAATATGAGGTAAGAAAGACATTATCAAATCAGTGGGCTTGTGGCAACCAAGGATATTGTTATTGGTCCCTTATGGTATCCTTAGACTTGGATCAGTAAACTATCTTTTGTGTTTCAATTAACAATTCTAAGAAATGACACATTCTCTCTGATGCTTATTGAAAAAAAATAAAGACTTCATATTATGTGCTCTTGTTAATCTAACAACAATTTATAGAAGCTCATATTAGGATCTGCTTGTTTTGGTCATTGTAACTACCTTTGGTAGGAATATTCTATGTTAGAAATAGTATAGCAAAGTAAGAAAATAAAATAAATGTGGAAATAAAACACATAAAAAGCATAGTACAAGAGAGCCAACAATATACGTTGCTCACTCGATATGGGATACATACACTGAGAAATATCCAACCCTTCATTTTATTTCGTCCAACAAAATGAAAAGATACAACCTGCAACACATCCGTTGCAACCTCCTCTTCAATCTCTCACAATCTCACTCAAACTCCACCATATCCTTCATATAATTCCCTCTCTAAAAGAGGGTTACCTTCTATGGAAAAAATACACAAACATGATCTCTACCATCATATATATAACCTAATGATGAACGATCAATATTGACTATGAAATTACAAAATTTTACAAGGATTTCTTTCCATAAAATGCCTTTTAACGCTAATGATTTTTTACAAGGATATGATTTCTATATGTCTACCTTAACTATTCTAATCAATCTTGCAAAGCACATTTAGGAGCAGGTTTTCAAACAATTAAAGTATTTTTAATTTTATTTTTATTGTAAAAAAAATTGTACTTTCCAATACTTGATTGCTTGAATTCTTGGAAAATGTTTACAAACAGAATAATTATAGTTGTTAAACTGGTTAATGTAATGAATGGTGGAAGAGTGCTTTGTTTTTTTGGCTAGGGAAACCTAATGAACATTTGGGGTGGCTACAAAAATGATTGATCACTATACATAAATTCATTTCAAGAATGAAAATTGTCATGGTGCATGGGTTGGCGATGAATATTTTCATGTAGCCATATGCATCGACCATGAAAGGAAAGTATCGCGATTATGTTTTGTGGATTATTTTGTGATTATGTTTTGTGGAATATTTTGTTTTTCTCTATCATGTATTTTATGTAAGTGTATTTCCACCATTTAAAATTAAAATACGATTAAATAGGGGCTATGTAGGTTTTATCCTATTTAGTGGCCATGTTGCTTGGAACTTGATAGAGAAAAGAAGCTTATCATCTAAAAGGCTGGCTAGAAGGTAGTGTGGGAATGATGTATATAGAATTTTTTGGGAACCCCATGGATTCTCAACTATATGGAGTTGACTAAAGGATAGTAATTTCCTCATGCACATGGGCATAATTCCCACACAATTTCATAACATCTATACCCCTCATTCTATTACAGTGATAGTATGACAACATAGGCTCTCAGACAACCTCTGGAAGAATGATGGATAACGCCAATGACAACCAAAAGTATTGGATTCTATTTGCATGCTCACAACTCACCATGTGTCTTCCTAAGAATCCCACATTTCTCACTCCCCCCACTAGCTCCAAGGTTGATATTACTTAGGATAATATGAGGTGAATGACTTAGGCTTACAAGAAAATAATATTCTCTCTCTTTGGCCCCACCCTCTACGCCCTCTTTCTTTATTTTATTTTGGAATTATAGCTCCCATGTTTGTCATCATTCTATGTCTGAAATTTGTGATTTATTTGATTATTCTTCCATGTACATTTACAT
>LPNX010714529.1:215783-226800 GCA_001517045.1 Pseudotsuga menziesii
TGGAATCAATTGACTATATATTAGCAACTACAAATCAAAGGAATGATATTTTCACGTACATCCAATAAAGGTTCCCATTAGCTCCAAATATCTACATTAGGGAAGTTGAGACCTTGGGATATATAGTATCTCATCATGTGGGTCAAGTTCTAAGGAAATATATTCCCCTCTGTAAATTAGGAACCAAATAGCTTGTTAGTGGACATTTTGTAGATGATTATTTTCTCACTATTTTGGAGGAACACGAATATATGTATAACATGATAGCCTAGACTAATATATTTTGCACTACCTTAAGGTCCCTAATTCAATGAGAAAAGATCCAAAAACCTCCTACTTGGTCAGCTTAGCAAGGTTGGTCATAGACCCAGCAAGGACATATTTTTATGTTTGCGGGAATTCCCTTTCAAGCCTCCTTAAGTGATTTGTAGGGCATGGTTATATAGTGAGTTGAAAAAAATATTGATAAATGGTTAACCAAGCTTGTGTATTTGGTTTCTATGTTCTAAATTTGCGTTAAGATTCTAGCAACTAGCCATGTCTATTTATCCTCACATTGGGTTCCCTGTACTTGTGCTTATAAACAACTCAACAAATCTCTGTGTAGATTTATTTGGGTGAATACAAAGAGAGATAAGGGATTCCATCATATTAATTACAACATCTATTGCACTCCCAAAGACTAGGGATGATGGGAATTAATAGAACTTACACTCAAGCCAACACCATGTGACAAATTGGTTATCGGTGCATCAGAAGGGAATGAATTTTTGGAAGGATATTAGAAGGACATGAAAGTTTGGAAGTTTCCAAAGATACTTTAATTTTACAAAGGATACTTAATCAATACATTGTGGTTAAGATTCAACTTATAAACTATTATTTTTACCATAGCCAGTGCCAAGGTGAAAGAAACATTGTTGCCTAGAGTATATGGAAGGCCTAGGACATTGTTAAGTTTTATATGAATTGGAAAGGTCAAGGTTTTAGGCTTGTTTTTCCCTTTAATCATCATTCCTTACACTGTTAAACCATATTTATCCATTGAGGTAAAGTATTGGATTTAATACAACCTAACCTCAACACATTCAAAGGCATTTGTTATGCCCATATTAGGAATTGGGTTCTATGGCCCAAATTAAAAGAAAAAATCATGTTGGCCAATCCCAACAAACTTTATTTAATGAATCAAGGATATCGTTCTTGATTATCTCTCCATGAAATAGTCCTTCAAATTTCAGTATCCTTAAATATGTTGGAAGCATTTAGCCTGGAACAAGGTCGAGTTTTTCGAGAATTACAGTTGTTGGATAGTCACTGGCTGGAGCTTTCTAATGCATAACATAATATTTTACTTGACATGTATCATCATGGCTTAGATCTCTTATTTATATATGTATGCTCTAAATGTCACTTTTTGGGTACTCATGAAAAGAATTTACTCACACTTTCTAAAAGAATTCTGAAGTCACTATTTTAGCATATTTTACTTACAACCTAATGTAGGAGCACAAACAATAAATGAAACCCAAGCAACATTGAAGTTTGTAAACTAATGGAGACATTACCACCACAATGTAAGCACTAAGTGTTAAACTTGATCATTCCAAGTGGAACCCCATTGCATGTGTTCTTTCCATTCTTTAATATCACATCTCTATAGAAAATGATCAAATATCATGAGGCAATGAGGATCATGGGAAATGTAGATATGCTTAAAGGAGCATTTGTAAAAGAAAACACTTAAAGAGGAGTTGTGCATGGTAAATTCATTGAATGTCAATCTTGTGCCTTCCATGCCATTAGTAGAGTTTGTGCAGTAGTGTTGTGTCACCCTGAAAAATGTAACAATGCAACTCTTTTGTTTACAATAGAGAATCAATGTTCTTAATGTTATTTTTACACATTGGTAGGATCCTATGTATGTAGCAAGGTGGTCTTTAACTTGTTGTGTTGGAATTATTGGACACCTGCATAAAAATTGTTTGTCTTTGATAGATTTATGTGTTCTATATAGAGAGAGTGCTATAGATTGGTCCTTGCTTGAATCACCATGTAACCATACACTTTCCATAATGAGTGTACTCATCCCACTCTACCATATTGAAGGTTTGTATTACATTGCATTTTGTGTTTCTCATTAGCTTTAAAGTGTGCAACATATATGTTATGAACTTGCAATCCATTTTGAATATTGGAATCCATCAACAAAATATGTTAGCATCATACTTTATAAAAAAAACTTGATTGAACCACCCTTAGACCACTCAAACAAAACCACATAGCAAGCTCCTCATAGTACTTGTTTCAATATTCTCTTTTTCAATTCATTGCACCTACTTTACTTCCCATTTTTTCCTTTCAATGTATCTTATTAATTTTTCTAAGAAGTATGGATGGTTATTAAGGTTCATTGAAAATTATTTTGATTTATATGATTTTAAGAGAAGCTTTATGCATTATAAAATTATTTATACATAGGAAAAGTTTTAAAATAAGCATTTCTCAATAAATCCAGTTTTGATGAGTTAAAAAATAAAATTATTTATTATAGAAGTATTAATGTATATGATAGAGAGGTAGATTTCCCTACTAAGCTTGGAAGATGGGTGGGTTGGAAGAGATAGGAGGTGGTGATAAGTGGTGAATATGATTTGGAGGAGGTGTACTATTTAGCGGATCCACTAAAGGGGCAGAAGATTTGGGCCAACTTGAAGGTGGAAATTCATATCAAAGGTGAAGAGGTTTAGTACAAAATTATACAAAATTATAGCTAAATTCTTTAGACTTGGGTAAATGTAGACGTTTAGTTTGGTTTAATAGAAATGCTATGACAACGCCAACTATATTTAGTTTGTTGTTAACTTCGTCTACATTTAATATTTGATTTCCTATTTGTGATATTTGGGATTTTAAAGTTCACCTTTCCTTGGCCTTCTTTATGATGGTACTCATGGTACAAGGCTAGGTCTACACTATGGAAAAAATTTAGTCCATAGAATTTCCTTGAGGTTTTTTCCCATAACACCAATTCAATTTTAGTTTTCTTTTTTCAACTATTTCACCCTCCAACAAAAACCTATCAGCGTATTATTGCACCTTTTTGGGGAAATTGCTAGTTGTAACCTATAATAAAATGGATGATACCAGACACCTTCTCCAACCAAGGAGATGACATAAGGTAAGTGTGGTGAATTCTCTTTTATATTAACTTTTTACCAACACAACCGTATGCCTTGTGTACCTTTAGGTGATTTCATTCAACGGTGTCATGGTGGATTCTCATTTTATTAAAATATTATTCAATGAATTTTTTCACATATGTTATGCTGTATTTTTAGTCACTGTCGGTGATGTAAGATTACATGTTTTACTTCATTCTATTAGTTTGGTAAAGAAATTAAAAGTTTCTTTGAGGAAAAAACATTAATCTATTTTTATTCAATCTATTTATTTTTATTTGTTGAATTTTGATTTGCTTACCGCACTTGAATTGACTATTTTATCATTAACTACATTAGTATTATTTATGATAAAGTGTAGTACTGTTGTCACTTCAATATTGTACCGTTGTTGCTTCATTCATATATATGTGTGTGTGTGTGTAATTCTCTATATATTCAAAAAAATTATGCAACTTAAATCTATATATCTATATTGAAATAATACCATTAATAATATTATTCTTTTTATGTAATCTTTAAACTAATTTTCAAAAGCAAAATATGCAATTTTATATTATACGCAATTTTTATATTTTATGCTCTTTTTAAAGTGTAAAAAAATATCTTCTTTCTTACTGAAATTAACTTTTAATATATAAAAAATTGATGAACATAATTATAATTTAACATTTTTAAATTAATTTTTGAATATCTTTTCCTTTTAAAAAATAGTATGAGTTTTGGATGATGTATTATTATTTGTAAAAGCAAATAAGTTGCTTTATTAATATTTGCAATTATGATTTAATTGATTTTTATTTATAATATAAGTTTAAAATTTAAATTTGAATCTTTTCGTAAAAAAAATGTATTGATTGTGTTGTTGAATCTTTTTTTTTTAATAATTTAGTATTTTAAAAATGGTTCATATTAATCATATTAAATATTGATGTCAAAACAATACAAACAATTCAACAAACTCACATCTATTTTATTATACACACGTTGATGAAGATTATGGGTTACAAGCATAGAGTAAGATTCCACCTGCGTCTTTATTGCCAAAGTATATAGCAATTCAAAAGATCATGCAGCTGAAAAATAACTTGATATCAAAGGGGTACCCTTAGAAAATTTATTTGATCAGAATGATGTCCCATCGAAGCCCTCTATGTCACCTAAAGTTGAATAAGTATAAGATTGTAATATTGGGACTTGTAAAGAGCCAAAGCACATTAAGATTTAAAAGCCTTACCTGAAGATCAGAAGAAGAGGTATGTATAGTTATTTAAGGAATATATAGATGTTTTTTCCTGGACATATAAAGATCTGAAGACCTATGATACTTACATTATTCAACATAAGATACCCCTAAAAAAGGAAGCAAAACCCTTCAAACATAAACTAAAACATATTAATTCTATTCTCCTTCCTATCATAGAATAGGAAATTCATAAACTACTAAATGCTAAAACCATAATTCCTCTTAGATACTATGAATGGTTGATCTCTGTACATGAGGAAGAAATATCATCGGTAATATATATCCTTTGGGTCTTCCTTGGGCTAGATCCTATTAGTATTCCTTGGTACATAAGGGTTTCGGAGCTAACCCGACAACCTAGTAGTTGAGCTCCATATCTAAACTTGATGAACAAAAGGGTCGGTAATAGGCATGTGACATGGCAAGACTATATAAGGACATGACAAGATTATATAAGGAAGTTACATATGAGAAGAAATCCCTTCTATTTTTGTTTCTTTGTCTACCCTTCATTTGTTGGCTAGTGAGTAGAGACTTCATAGGGCTTGTAGTAAGGATTCTAATAGGAGGCGCTTTGGGTGGTTAGTTGTGTCCTCTCCTAGGCTAATCCATCAACTTTAAAGAAAAAATGATGTATGCAATGGTTTATGCGCCCATAGAAGAGGCAGTGCGCATACATCACTCATTTGCATACTTCGCTCCATCTATCGGCATACTATGCATGGCCACCATTAATTATTGTGATCACACGATGTGTAGCTACCCTCTAAAGGTATCCTATATGGGACGGTAGAGGTGAGGTAATTAACCGGTGACACCACTAGGGCCTTTTCCACTACTAATGAAAGGTATTTGTCACACCGAATGGGCTCTTGTCACTTTATATCAATCTAGAGAATGATCAAGGGGGAGACCCTACTAGCCTATGAGGGCTAGTGAACCTACTCAAGACACTCTAAAAGATATGTAATGGATACAAGAGGTGAATAATTAGTAGATTAATCTCGATCTAGGAAGATGAATGTGGTAGGTGAGGTTAAGGTAAAGTTGGGAGGCTTAAGGTAATGGAAATTTTCCCAAATTGAAGAGAAATACACCACAAGGAATTTAGGAAAAGTATATCTAGATAGATCTAGTCCAAAGGAGAAATACCCAAGTTAGATCCAACAAGGGTTTATGTAATTATGGACACGGTGGACCCAAAAGGAGTAGATCAGGATGTGAATTACTAGATCTAGATGCTTGAGGAGTAGATTTATTTATTTTAAGTGGGTTCAAGTATACCCAACTGATAGATCTAAAAGAATGAACACTGCAAGCCCAAGGACGGTGTCCCACCTAGGAGTGACTAGTGCTAGATCCGAGGGTAAATGGAGTCAGGTTGAGTTGAAACTCTAGACATAGGGTTTTTATATTTATTTCTAAGTGGGTTTTGATTGTTGTTATCAAACAAGTACCTGATCTATCAGATCTAGAAAACTAGGGTTTGAAAGAAGAGGGTTTTCTGGTGACAATTAAATTAAACCCCATAAAAAAATAAAATAGATGCAAACCTACTAGAAAATACTTGCTACTAACCTTGTATGGTGATGATCTTCCCCTTTCGATCAATTATGAGTGTTTTCCATGCAATGCCAAGTGAAATCGACTTTCCCTCCAGAGACTAAGTGAGCCCTCCTTGTACAAAAGAGATCTAACTGAGTAAGAAATGATTTGAAACGAGAGAGAGAGAACCGATGAAGAAAGAAACAAAAAGCATCAAGATGATCACAATATACGATAAATATACTCCCTAAAACCAAAACAATTTGTGGAAGGAGTATGGAGCTCAATTACAATAGCGCCCCCATCAAATCGTCCTCTTCACCAACGGTACGACCACCTGCAAAAATATTAGCAAAGCATAGATCCACAAGAATTCTAGAAAGATAAATACTTTCCAATATCCATATAAGACATTCGACAAAGCTTCCAATATTTTTCGCAAAAATATTTTATTAATCCAAGAGCTCAAGAGCCAAAAGTCCCTTTACAATGAGAGAGCATCTCAATATATAGATCTCTCAAGTACATAATACCTAGATCCAAAATTATCAAGGGTCAATATCATAAGATAATATCACTCTAATCAAAGGATAAGATTAGACGGATACTTAAACATGGATCAACTCAAAAATAGAGGGGTCGCACCTACTAAGATGCCCAAGGGAGGGGTGCACCACATAAAAGATAACAATAAGTCATAACATAACACATGGTGGGGCTAGGAGGTATTACATGTCCTTCTCTAGCATGACCCCATGGCACAATCATAACATAAAGTCACTAAAGTCACTAAGTCGTGCCTCAATAGCTCAGTTGGTAGAGCAGAGGACTGAAATCCTCGTGTCGACCATTTTCGAGCACCATATATGATCAAAAGGTATACGATGAATAGGATACAATTTTCCATCCATCATCCTTTCAAAAAAAATGGGTTCCGAAGATTCATTGTTGGAACAAATATTTTGAAACTGGACTGAACCGATCGAGTATAGGTAAATGCATGATACAAAATACATCTAAACGACCCCAAGAGGTGAATGCCAGGACATGTGAACCCCGTGAAGAATGAAGTTGATGTCAGAAGGTGAATAAAACATCAACAATATGCCTCAAACCAAATCCATGCCATTTCCTTACCTCAATTACCCAATTTGATTTCCTCATTAGCCATTTTCATTATTTTAATGTGTCAAAATGTTTCCTCGAGAAAATAAAAAATGCTCATATCTCACTATTGACTAAACCTAGGCATCAACTGAATGGAAAAATGGAACCAAAACCATAGCAATATGGTAATATCAACTGGCTACACACTATATGCCCCTATGGTGCCCTAGGAGAACCAAATATCCACTGAAAAGCATTTTATTTTAATTTATTGAGGCTAGACTATTGAAAACTGATAAATTGATCTATAAATCCAACCCAAGTGACTGAAACTAAAAACTTGAGTGCACCAATGGACTCATAATGTCCAAATCCATTAGGAATGAGTACTCACACACTATATGTCCATAAAAGGCCCATCCATGCTAGAATAATAATAATAAACATGCCTGCAAATGTTGATAATTAGAATAAAAACACAAACCACCATGATAAACCATGATCTGAAGCATGAATATGTCTAATGGAAATTAATAGACCACAAATAATCATCATCCACAAGCATAGGTAAAAACTCATCCCAAACTCTACTGCTGACTTGGTCAACTTAGTTGACCAAGTCAAGAATGATCAAAATAATGACCCAAATTAAAATCTCTGATGTTGCAAGTACAAAATGGATATAGCATGCTCAATTATCTATGTTAATAGTAAGACTCAATTATAAGTGGCTTCTATCGGCGATTATAAGCACAATGCATATAAATAATATATCGAAATCAAACTAATTAGTGAATATAAACAAGAACCTAAAGTGTATACTCATTCATATATTTTGACATTTTGCTAGTCAAGGGTGAACATGAATGAAACAATGTGAGGTCATGGGAATGACTTGATACTCGACACTGTAAGCATCTAGGCTAAATGAAAAAAAATGGATCCACACAACACATAAGTTGGACTAGGTGAACAATAGGGAATGGTAGTATTTCACAAATGGGTGGAATAATGAGAATGCTCCACTATACTCTAAACAAGAAACCTTTTAAAACAATTCGCTTACACAACACAACAAAAGACATTAGTCAACCTCCAAACGCAAGTTCCCTGAAGGCCTTCTGGGCTTCCAGAAAATGACAAAGGTGTAACCCTGACAGGTTAGCCTCACCCTGTTGCCCTGTAATAGAAAATAAGTCGTAAATTATAAATGAATGAGTGCTCATCCTTTGGCCATTAACTCTTTTTAAAACATTTACTTTATTAATCATATAATTAACTAGCCATCCTCCAAGAGTAGGTGCCCTGAATAGCCTAGAGGGCCTCAGATAATGACTCAGTATGACCTCCATTGCCCGCCATTTTCCATAGGTGTGATGGAGTGACCGCCTTGTTTCCCTTTGGGGGGAAACGACCTCACATCATACAAATGATGAATGCTTGTCTCATAAATATTGGCTAAATTTTATGTTTTATTTGCAATAGTGTTTAAAAACACTTTTATTTTTCTGGCTAGGCATCCATTTAGATAAAACATTTAAGTTCTGATGCTTTAGTGTCTAAAGACACTTTTGGTAAATACTACTTGTGTTCAAGACCTAGAGGAAGACATTCCCTACGACGAAAATCACACAAACCAACACTGAGACAAATTTTTGACATGGAGACCTATTCCAACATATAGGTGAAGGTGGGGGGAATCCTAGATGTCACTAGTCAAGTTACAAGTCAGGTTAAGACAGACAGGAGGGAATGCAACGGATGGCTGGGGATAGTGAATATGGTGCCAAGGCTAGCAAGTTGTGTCCCTAAAGGGAAATGAACAAATCCATACTAAAAGTATGGCATGACCATTAAGTATTCAAAATAATCTCTAGAACATAGCAACTAAATCACTTGTCTTTTGTATTTCAATGAAAACCAATAAAATATCGCCAACATACAACCACTATCAACCAAGTCTCACTACTAAAATAAACAACAAATGGAATGGATATTCCAAAATATATTTATTTATTTATTGAATGATGGTTTTACAAAAAGAATGAGCGGCTTTAAATACAAATGAAGAGACATTTAAGTGATGCGTCCTTCTAATTTCGTCGTTTAACTAATATTAATAACAAATTTATATATTTAAATTATTTAATTTTACTAATTTACTCTAGTTCTATTACAAGTCATCCCTCTCTAAGATACTCCGTCCACAAAGTACTAGTAAGGATAGGTTTCGTGAACAAAAATCTTCATTTTCCCAAGTAGCTTCTTCATCGGGAAAGTTTTTCCACTTGACAAGGTATTCATTGACGAATATTGAATGGAGTGTCCTGGTTTTAATCTCTAATATCCATTCAAGTTCTACCACCAGTTTTCCTTCATCATCTAGCTTAGGTAATTTTTATTGTATGTGAGTAGTTGGACCCAAATTCTTTTTTAAACAGGACGCATGGAAAACATCATGTATTTTCCCTTTATTAGGTATGTCCAGAGCATAATCCACTTGTCCTACTCGCTTCCTTACTTGATATGGTCCATAAAACCTTAGCGCAAGTTTATTATTTTTGGAGTTTTAATTGAATTTTGTTTGTATGGTTGGAGTCGAACAAACACCCAATCAACTTCTTCGAATTCTCAATTAGTTCTTTTTGTTTCAGCTTGTTGCTTCATGTGGTTTCTTGCTTGTTCAAGATGACTCTTCAAAATACGAATGACCTCATCAGATGTTGCTACATAGTCTTTCACTACTGGAACATTGAAACCGTTGATAACATATTCATTTGTCGTAGGAGGAGGATACCCATATAAGGCTTCAAAATGGGACATTTTTGTCGTTGTATGATATGTACTATTGTACCACCATTCTACAAGGTGGATCCAGTGTACCCATTGAGTCTAACGGTCATTCACGAAATTCCTAAGGTATCCTTCAAGGCATTTATTTACGAATTCAATCTATCCATCTGTATGGGGATGGTCAGAGGTACTGATAGTAATGAAGTCCCTACCTGGTGGAACAATTCCTTCAAAAATTTGTTGGTAAATTTAGGGTCCCTGTCACTAACGATAACTCCGGGAAACCCATGGAGCTTAAATATATTCCTTACATAGCTATCTACAACTTGGATAGCTTTTTATTTTGATGAAATACTAATGAAGTGAGTGTATTTTTTTAATCGGACAATGACTACGAATATACTATCCTTTCCTTCTGCCATAGGAAGACCGGTGATAAAATCCATGGATATATCTGACCATTTCTAGGATGGGATATGTAGGGGTTGGAGAACCCAGGAGGAGCCATTTTTTCAAAATTCTTCCTTTGACAAGTATCACATTCAACCACATATTTCTGGATATTAGTTTTCATTCCTTTCCAAAAGAAGGATTGGCAAATATTATGGTATGTTTTAAAGAATCCAACATGGTCGGTTGTCGAAGAATCATGTTTCTCTTTTAAGACCTAAATTTTGAATTTTGACTAACTGGGTAAATATATCCTTTGTTTATACCATAATATGTCTTTCTCCCATGAGTATTTGGAGTTTTTTGCATTCAAATTCTTCAATTAGTTCCCTTATCTCTAGGTCTTTCACATACTCAATTTGGACTTTTGAAATCCATTCAAGAATAACTAAGGAAATGGAACATATTGAGGCACCACTTTCATGCTTCCTTGATAAGCAATCTGCGATGATATTTTCCTTACCCTTTTTATACAATATGTCAAAATCAACCTAGATTATTCTCACCCATTTATGTTGTTGTGGAGAGATATTTTTCTAGGTTAGGAAATACTTCAGGTTGGTGTGGTCTGTTTCAACAATAACCCCCCCCCCCAACAAATATTACTTCCACTTAACCAGGGAATGCATCATTTCCAACATCTCCTTGTCGTAAGTTGACTCTGTTTTCTCACATGTTTTTAACTTCCAACTTT
>LPNX010714529.1:226870-260020 GCA_001517045.1 Pseudotsuga menziesii
CGAAGGCGATGGGATGTTTATCTTGCATGAGCACAGCTCCTATGCCTATCCTTGAAGCATCACATTCAAGGATAAATGTTTTTGAGAAATCTAGGACTTCTAGTACTAGAGTGGAGGTCGTTAGAGTTTTCATCTTTTCAAAACAAGTTTATGCATCTTGATCCCATTTAAAACCATCCTTTTTTAATAGTGATGTTAAGGGAGCCACAATTTGTGCATAGTTGCAAACAAATATTCTATAATAACCTGCGAGACCAAGAAATCCCCTTAATGATGTAATTTATTCGGGGGAAGGCCATTCAGTGATTGCCACAATTCTTGGGATCACCCTTGACGCCCTCAACTGAAACAATATGCCCCAAAATTTCTATTTCTTTTTGCCCAAAATTGCATTTTTCTTTGTTAGCGTAATTTTTTTTCTTCTAGAAGCTTTAATACTGTCTCTACGTGCTTGAGATGTGAGTTATAATTTTTGCTATAAACAAGGATATCGTCAAATAATACCAGCATGAACTTCCTTATGTATGGCCGAAACAAGTCATTCATTATTGCTTGAAATTTTGTTGGAGAATTGGATAATCTGAATGGCATGACTCGAAATTCATACAATTCTTCATGGGTACAAAAAGCTATTTTGGGGACATCTTCTTCTCGAATTTGGATTTGGTAGTACCCTTATTTTATGTCTAATTTAGAAAAATACTTTGCACCATGGAGCTCAACCAACAATTCGTCGAAAAAGGGAATGGGGAATTTATCTTTTATGGTGACTTTGTTTAATGCTCGATAAATGATGCAAAGTCTATACGATCCATCCTTATTCCTCAAAGTATGATTGGGGTGTAGAAGGGACTCTTACTACATGTGATCATGCCAACATATAATAATTCTTGAACCAAACGCTCAATCTTTGACTTGTTTCTGTGAGATTGTCTATATCAATTTTTTTGAATTGGGCCTGAGCCTGGCATTAACTCTATGATGTGATCTCGAGAACATGGAGGGTGGGGGGAGGCCATGAGGAGGATTTTGAAAAATTTCACTACATTCCCTCAGACATTTTTCTAATTCCCTTGGATCGACATTTTGATTTCATCAAATGTCCCTTCCATAGCATAGCAATGTAAAAAAATGCTTGAGCTCCCTTTTTTATCATTTTCTCCATCTATTTGATGAGATAATTTGGGGAGGAGGGTAGTCTATACCATAAATCTTGTACTTCCTCCCATTTTCATAAAATATTATAAATTGTTCTTGTAAGTTTAATCCTACTTTCCTCGGCGTTTCCAACCCTTGGTCACCTAAAAAATTGTCAACCCCTCTGATTGCCATAGCATACATTGGTGATCTTAACTGGTAGTCTTTTATGGCTAGCTCAAATTTATAGCATTTTCCATTACATGAGGTGGTTTTCTTCCTTGGTATTGATATTTCAAAGCTTGAGGTAGGGTAGATGAATATGTTTAATCGTTTTGTTACCCTGGAGTCTATGAAGTTGTGTGTACTCCCACTATCAACGAAAACAATCACTTTAGTGTTCTTGATATAGCCAAACATTTTGAGTGTTTGGGGTTGATATATACCCATCATTGCAACTACTGAGAGTGTTGGGGTGACGATAGCTTCCTCTGTTTTGGATTCATCGTTATCTACTTCTATGTCAAGAGGAGATATGTCGCAAACTTCTTCATTATTATTGGCATCGTTATCATTTTTTTTGCACAAGAAGACATTCTTATTTCTACACTTATGTCTCAAATGCCAATTTAGGGCATTACACTTGTGGCACGGATTATCATCCACTCTCCCATTTTTTCTTAAGTTGGGTGGGATATAAACTGATGAACGTTGTGATTTTTCTTTTTCTTCAATTAATTTTTCTTTTTTATGAGCTTGTTCTACGTCTTTGACATCTAATAATTTTATCTCATTTTGAATACTCTGTTTCATCCTAGTAATGGAAATTTGCAAGAGTCTTTCTTTAGTTATATCTTTTACACGAGTGTCTAGGACCAATAGATTGCTAAAATATTCATCCACGGTTTCTTCTTGTTGCAAACAAGTGAGTTTGTTGTAGATTTCGTCTTCTTCCATGTCTTGAAAAGGTTTAAGAATTTTTTCTAGAAGGTATCCCAGACTCTCACCAGTATTCCTCCTTTAGATGTTGACTCCCACCATAAGAACCAGTCACAAGCAGTTTTATCCATCTACATTGATGCAACATTTAATTTGTCATCGTCGCCATATATATTGTACATTTCAAAATATTTTTCATTTTTGCTAATCCATCGAATCTCATCTCAATACTTTCGCCATCGAATCTTGGTAAATCAATCTTTACTTTGTGAATGATGTTGCGGGTTGGGCCCATATGTGAGTTATTGAATCCTTTAACTTGATCTTTTAGTGACTGAATTACGAGCTTGAGGTCTTGGATGTCCTCCTCTTTATTGCTCAAGTTTTTCCAAGAGCTTGTGAACTAAGTCATCTTCTGACTTTATCGACGCTTCCTTGTTCTCTCGAGTGTTTCTCTCTGTATTTCTTATATTCGTCTTATTGAGCTTGGGATTTGTGAAAAAATAAACTTATAATATATTGTCCTAAATAGACTTGTAAAGCACTTTAATCTTTGTCAATCTAAAAATACAATTGATCCTTCAAGCTATAATTTAATTCTTTTGTCTTTATCATAAAACCCATTTTTATTAACGTAATGGTTTTTTATAATAATAAAAAGCAAGTGTGGTTTCATAATACAATGAGTTTTTTTTCTTTTCTTCTTCTTCTCCTTATTCTTTTTAATTTTTTTAATCTATGACTTGTTTATAAAACCACGTGTGGTTTTTATAAACCTTGTGTTTTTCTTTCTTTTATTTTTTGGTTTCTTCTTCTTCTTTTTTATTGGCTTACCTCTTCTTAACTCGTCTGCTCTAACACCAACTTGGAATGGATATTCCAAAAGATATTTATTTATTTATTGAATGATGGTTTTACACAAAGAATGAGTGGATTTAAATACAAATGAAGAGACACAATTAAGTGATGTGTCCTTCTAATGTCATCATTTAATTAATATTAATAAAAATAATTTTTAAATTATTAAATTTTACTAATTTAATCTAGTTCTATTACAACAGAGTAATCAAAATACACATGTATATATTCATATATCACATGGGTCATATACTTGCATCTGATATGAACAATCTAAGGGCACTAAATATTGTTGTTGTATATCATGGACACTATCATAATCTATGCTCTTGGACATGAAAATGGCTAACTCACTCATCAAATATGGGGTCATGAGTCTCAATCATGGCATGAAACTAATCAAATGAATGCTCTGATTCACTAAATAAGAGTGATAATCAACTGGAAGCTCATCGTCTGTTGATCACAAAGTAAAGGACTAGCTCAAAAATGTGCTCAAGACTGCTCAGGAACAATGGTATCCCAACTATTATGTATGCGACAACATCTGGCTCCAACTGGGACAGTTGCTCTAAGGGAGAGGGTTACTGAGAACCTCAGAAATATATGGTCTGCAGCAATACTCATCTATTGTCAAACATGCACCCTATCATATGCTCCACCTTCAACAAAGCATGTTCCTACACATCATAGAAACAAAACTACTGAGCAGTACATGTGGCATAAAATAAAATAAAATGTTGAAACTAACATGCTAGAAATAAAGGACTAAAAGTAAATATCTAATCTAAGAATTATTAAACAGTTGCAACATTATATTAAGCAAATGACACTTCAAAATATAAGGGTCGGACTCTAATCTAAGAATTATTAAACAGTTGCAACATTATATTAAGCAAATGACACTTCAAAATATAAGGGTCGGACTCAATGACCTATGAGTCTCAAACAAAAATGGTAGAAGACTTAAAGACTCAAGACCATTCAACACTCTGAAAAAGAAAAGACTTAAACCTACTGCTCAAGTGAGATTATCTGGCTTCTACCTACCTTACTCTAACCAATTAAGCTAGTGCTAAGTAAAAACATAGATCCAATGTAGCCAATTGTTGAATAGATCAATTTGTCTTTCTTTGCAGTTAATGTTGCAACAAGTTAAAGATAGCTTTGAAGTAATATGAATGAAAAGTAACAATATTCTAACTTGTTGTTTGAAAATTAAAGAAAGATATGAATATTGTGAGATAAGATCATGCCAAGGCTGAGATTGACTTTTGCAAACTTCCTCCATCTAAACATCAATAAGATCATAAAAAATATGCAATTTTAAAATTGATCGAAGAGAATATATCACATGATTCAACCCTCCAAGGATATCATTATTTCCCACATATTTTTGGCTAGTACACATAATCATATTCACATTATGATCAATGGGGAAACATGTTAGGGACAAATTAGAGATTAATAAACGAGAAATTGAGATTAACCCCATTTGTTGTTTAAAGATTGAGAAAATATGGAATTTATTTTTATAGAGCTTTTCAATCAAAGGAATTTGAAAATTTGAAAATATCATGCACCAAGGATGAAAGCAAAAGGAGATGAAAAGTTTCACCACAGACCACTCGAGACTCTTGAAACTTCTTACCAAAAAATTTGCAAGTTAAAACTTGATTAGAACATGAACCCATACAAGAGGACTTTAAAAGCTGGGATGGGAGGGTGGATTGAAAAATACAAACTTGATTCACATTACATAAAGGTTCTAACTCCAATCATGCATGTGATATGGGGCATTTGTTAAGGAAATTGTTAGGGTCAACATTATCCTCCAAAGAACTGACTCATTATTTATATTCTCATCAACCAAATCACTATGACCAAAGGTCTAATGGGGAACACCAACAACATAAGGCTCTTCATAACTATCCGAACATTGATTCCAACTCAAAAGTTGTGTTACGAAGAAAACTTCCCATGGCTTGGGGTGGACCACAACAGATAGTATGACACCAGAAATCAATCCACTTCAAATATGCTAAAGAGATAAACAAGTCTAACACTAAGGGATGAGAAGCGTACGTTGTTTCAAACATTCGTAGTAGATCCCCGTTGAGATTTCAACCACACTTGCACCTACATTCCATTCTCAACAACAATGAAATATACAAGCATGATAGATATTAAGCGTTAGAACCTACTCTATCATATATCAATCCAATATATATAATCAAAGAAACTACATCCATGGATAAGAATTTTCATAGTTACACATATAATTGATGATAAATGGATATTTTTGTTAATTATAAACAGAGATATAAGTGACAAACTATGTCACCACCTCGTCAAAATGGATAAACCGAGTCCTCCACCTGGGTTCCACCACTTCAATCCTTCATATAGATCACAAGATAATCACAAGCTTGGGAAGAGCATCAATGGTTGCTCAAAGGACAAAGCGATGCAGACTCAAGTATGTAAGAATGAGGCACAAATCCATTATAGTTTCTTTGCTCTCACAAGTTCTCCTCCTCCAATGCATCCAAGTAGCTCAATATATAGCCCTTCAATAGGAGGTGAAGGGTCAAATCGCAGCGTTTCTAGGCATATGGAAGGCCAATAGTCAAGTTATTTGTGACTAGATGAGGAAAATTCCAAATATTTTTGTTTTTGGCACATTTCCAGATGTACGCGGGTCACAGTGGAGCAAGCTGCATGTACACACGGTCCGTAGGCTGGTGACCTGCGTATACCAATAAACAAGATTTTTTAAAGGATTTTTTGCAGCATAAAAGTTTATATTGGGAAAAGGGGGTCCAAAGAGTCTACATATGGATAGGGAAGGCCATTAAAACATGATCCACCAAGTGTGGTAAAATCAACTATAACAAGTTGTAACAAAGAATGCTCTATTTCAAATTGACTTACAACCATATCATCATCTTGTGATTGTTCTTTTTTGGATTTCTCATTACTCTCAACTGAGGATTAATGATCATCATCATTCATTTGATAAGGAAATATATTAATAAGTTCATTTCTAACTTCCTTATCATCCTCAAAAAATGGGTCTTCAACCACAATATGACCACAAGATTGCTCCTCAACAGAAGTTTGACTGTTTTCCACTTCTTCTTCTTCTATAGAGATATGATCAAAGTTTGAATCAAGATTCAAATGGATTGAAAATTGACTCAAACTATCATCAACCATGCATTGATTATGGATTTTCTCTTTATTGAGTCCTGAATTTTCCCCCTTTTTCCCTACTCTGTTCCATCCTTTTTCCCTATTTTTCCCCCATTCTACAGCTAAATCCTTATCCTTCTTATACAAACAAGCATAAATATCTCAGGTATAAATCATTATTTATTATTTCATTTTATGTTTGGTTTTATTTTATAATCATCGATTTTATCTTTCATTGTGCTAATATGTCCATGGTTTGAAAGAAAGAATCAAAATCACAAGTGGCACAACTGCAATAGCTTTTCATATCCAGGTGGCGCAACTGCAATAGCTCGTCATATTTGGAAGTCATTCCCACTTGGAATTAGTTGTCTGCTCAAATGGCATGGTCAACCTTAATGCAGAAGGACTCTCAGATATGCCTTCATGGTTGTAACTAAAACTCCTTGAGAATCTTCCGCAGTTTGTTGGGCATGTCAGTTCGCAGAACAGCTAGAAGTAAAAGCCGATTTATTCATGAGCTTATTTTATGCAAGGGATTTTTATTTGTAACTGTCTTAATGATTCGGTAGCCTGAACATCAAAGATATTCATGGCTTCCCGAAATTGATGTAACGTAATAGATTTTTTCTTGTATAAGTATGTGCAGGTAGGGAGAGTCAAGGTTTCGATTCATTCATAGATTGTAAGCGACATATCAGAGTGTTTGTAACTACAATTTTTTTATCAAATTAATAGAAGAGTGACAATTCTCAGTATTCCTCTCTTGCAGGCTTTGTGATATTTCGATAGCATCTCTGTTTGAAGGCCAGGGCCCGCCCTCTAACAGAGTTACTAGTAGTTTAGATGCTTTAGTATATGTTTAAGTGTGGAATTTCAGTTTGATATATCTTCATGGTTAGTTGCAACTGCATTTGTTTAGTGATTGCATCAGTTGGTTTTCCTTTGGTTTGTTGTAGGTGATTTGGTGTGACAGTCGAATGTGTAGTTAATATTTCTTTTTATGCAAAAGTGTGTAGTAGCTGTTACATACTTGCTCAGCTCTTGTGTGTGTGTTTTATCTATCTTTCTAGAGTTTGTCTGATTAGATAAGTTATTTGTTTTGATGAATTTGTTGTTTGGTTAATAAGTAGAGATATTTATGATTTGGTAAATTAGACTTTCATTTCATGCAAAAGTAATTCTAGGTGGATTTATCTATAGATCATAAACCTTAAGATTAGTATGATATGAAATATAAGTTCTTTTCAATTCCTAGATGGGTAATGTTGCTTTGATTTCTTACAAGGAGATGAATTGGCTGAGCAGTAATTAGAATTGAGTGACTTTCATTTTATTTATCAACTACTGAACATGTTTATGCATATACTTTGCTAATTTCCATTGAAATATCATACTTCCTTGGGTTGACAATTAAATATTAAACACTATTCTTGTCAAGTAATTAATGAGCATATAGAGTGCCCAACATTTTGGCATCATTGCCGGGGAAGGTAATTGATAGGCATAATTAGTAGTTGAATTGGTTCATTTTCTTTAGTAGGTATGATTTTAAGCATGCATGATTTATAGGTTACATGGATACAGAAGAACTCAACGGGATATTCCCAGAACTCCCCAAAATACTAACTTGGTAGGTGGAAAAGGTCGTGGTTGTGTCCCAGGATTAGGGAGAAAGACATTCATTGATGAATTAGTTGTCTTTGTTAATTCTTCTACTAGAGCTCAAAATCAAGGATCATCATCTGTTAGAAGAAGCCCTATTTCTCCTAAGTTGGAAGCATCAATGTCAACAGTGGAGAGAACAGTAGGAGCTACGACACCATCTGGTGTCCCTGTGGAAGAAACTCCAAGAGATAGGGGTTGTTCTGTGGGAATAGGTGGACTAGAGGAGGTTTACCAAATCGATGGAAGGGAAGTTACAAAAGAGGAGTGGTTACAGTTTCGACATAATTTTGAATATTATAAGAATCGAAAACGGGAAGAGGAGTTAAACATGAATAATGAACGTCATCATGACAATCGTGAGGAAGAAATAGGGGAGAATCATGATGATAATGGTGACCTCCAACATGAGGAGAAAGTTGCCACACTTCAGTTCCCCACTTAGAAACCAACTGGACATGCCCCCATGAAGAATATTTCACCCTCAGTGTTAACCCGCTTTCATGGGAATCCCACAAAGGATCCGGATGAATTCCTCTTTGAGTTTGACATTCTATGTAGAAGTTATGACTACACCTCTAGTGAGCAAAAATTGAAACTCTTTCCTACTACCTTAAAAGATAATTCCCTACGCTGGTTTATGAGCATGGGTGGTGAAACTCAACGCAACTTGGGAGCATATGAAACAAGTGTTTCTCGAGAAGTATCAAGAATAATGTACGATGAAGGATAAGAGAGAAGAGTTCTTCAAGATGGTGCAAAAAGATGATGAGAGTTTGGATTATTTTTTGGAAATACTTCTGTATAATGCGCAGAGGTCACGTCAAACCACTACTGGAAGGGATGTCCTCAAGATTATTTTGTTGTTGGGAATAAGAGACAACTGTCTGGACATGGTTAACCTATTAGAGAAGGGAGATATATCCAAGTAATCCTTTGATAACACTGTGGACTTATGTCGATGATATTCCAGGGGATCTACTCAAACCAGCACAAAGGATCAAGACATTTTCTCACGGGCACAGAAGAGCTGGCGAAGGAGCTACTAGGGCGGATATTGGAAATATCCTCGAGAATTTCAAAACTAACATGATGAGTTCCATCTCTTCACAACTGGATGTTATGAGAGAAAAATAGAAACAAGTGGTTGAAGATCTGGTACTTGGGATGTTCTTCCCTAAGTGTAGGAAGAAGCACCTGCTTTAAGAGTGTCAACTTGATAAGGCGGAACTGTGTGGTCTGTGCGAATTGGAGCATGATACCCAATATTGTCCCTCACTTCCGAAATCCAAAGAATTCTTTCAGGCATCCATTGTGGACACAAAATAGGCCTTTTCTATTGCACAAAAGAAACCATGGAAATCGCAGGTTCCAGGTATGCACTTTGAGCCTACTCATTTCAATTCTTGGAATAATGCTAATAATCAATTTCCTCCACCATACTCATATCATAACACACATTGGCACCAACCTTCACAACTAGCAGTACAATATTAGAACCCCTGGACTTCATGGGCACCACATCGAAACCAACAAGCTCCTTGGTCTCCAGGATGGAGAAATCTGTATTCAGGGAACCCGTTTTCTCATAACTAGTTTCTGCATAACCAACCATCCTATCTGCAGTATCAGCAGCCTCAACTGCAACTCCCAAATAACACTACACCAATGGGTGCACGGCTCCATCCTCAATTTCCTTCTCAACCTAACCCCAATCCCAATAATAAGGCAGTGCAACAATTCCAAATTTCTACCATGCTAGCTTACTCCATTTCCCCTCTCCCTTGCAATAATTTACACTTACAATCGCAAAGAGTAGTGGAACCAATAGTCATTGAGGATCTCCCATCCTCCATGACTGATGAAGGAATAAATACACCATTTGGAAATTCATTCAGTTCAGCAATCCCCATCATTGAGGACTTTGAAATGTTGATTGAGATACATGAAGAAACAACAACTTAAACACTTGGAGAGACACATACTAAAACGCAACTTACACAGTCTTCGAAAGAACCACCATATCCTGAAAAATTAACCTTGCAAAAGGTCGTGGAACAACCTAGTTTCAACCTCCTAGGAGAGTTGAAATATCTTTATGTAATAATTACACTATTACAAGCCCTACATGACGTTCCCATTTATGCCAAAACTATTAGGGACCTGGTTGTGAAATAACCACGAAGGAAACCGAGAGATCCCCTTACAGTGCATGTGGTAGGACAGTTATCTGAACTAATAATGGGAAAAGTCCCATTGGCCAAATACGTTGATCTAGGTAACCCCATTTTCACGGTATGTATTGAGTAGATTCAAATATCGAATGGTTTGGTCGACTTAGGTGTGTCAATAAATTTTATGACTAATGATACCTTAAAACAACTGGGACTCGCTAATCTCAGGCCTACCCCAACCATACTAGAGATGGCTGGAAGATCTACTATTAACCATAAGGAGTTGTGGACGAAGTTGTAGTCTTCATTGATTCATGGGAGTACCCTGCAGACTTTGTTGTTTTACAGCCTAAGTCACAGCTAGGGGGACACCCATTGATCTTGGGAATACCATGGCTTCCTACAACATATGCATACATCAACTGTAGATCAGGTTCCATGAAAATTTATGATGGAAGTGCCATTAAAAATATGACTTTATATCCTCCATCTTAATTGAGCCTAGACGCTGAAAATACGTTGTGGATTGATTTAGAGGAAGAATAAGATATTGAACCTTTATCAACAATTGGGAGAGCCTTGACCTTTAAGACAGAAACTGAAGATGATACCATATACTACTTCATTAGCGAGCCTACGTCTGTCACTAAAAGAGCATATCAGATCCTGGATAGCACACTAAAAGAAAAATAACAAGAAGAAATCATAGAAGAATCCTTAGTCAGCAATACTGAATTGATTCTAGTAATTGATAATTCCAAGAGTGCTCCAGTAGAGTTTGACTCAGGGAAAACATTGAACATCAACCCTAATCTCAAAGCTGACGAACTAGAACGCCTCATTACACTGTTGAAATAGCATAAGGGGTATTTTGCATGGGAGTACATAGATATGAGGGGAATTCCCTCATCATTGTGCACCTTTCATGTTTGAAATTTTGCATTGGGTCACAATGGCCTAATCACATTTTCCATATTTATTAGAGTTTGTCAAATTGATGCTAAGGGTCACATAATTGCCAAGGAGGAAAATTACTAGTTTCCTAGGTTGGGGGTGGAATATTTGGGATTTGGAATAAGGGGGAAAATGAATGATGTTTGAACATTAGAATGGCATAAATTTTAATAAATAAATAAATACAAGAAAAAATTGAAATGGCAATGGACCATGGAGACACATGGAGACTATGGGGCCCACACAAGCTAGAATTTATGTGCCACATGGCATCCTCCACTTGAAATTTCAAATACATGGGAAGAATAAAGGTTCTTGGATGAGTTATAACACTAATACACTTGGCCATATGCATAATAGGTCGAATTTGGGAAGAAATGTAACTTACATGGGAGAGGAAGAGTCATTTTGGAGCTAGTGAGACACTTGGACTAGATTTCCTAGCTCTATGACAACAATGATGAAGATGCTATGAAACCTATGAAACAAATCAGATATGAAGGCTAACATATGGCATATATGACATGTCAGGTCGAAATAGAGCATCCAAGAGATCTCTCATGTGAGTTGGGGAATCTCAATGGATTCCTACTCAAATTGGGGGAAGATGGAAGGCTAGGAAAGGGAGGACACATGGCAAATCATGAGCACACACCCAAATTCAAATTGGATTGAGTTTGTGTATGTATTCAGAACCTTAGAAGGATAAATATTTAAAAAAATACAGTAATCAACCAAGAGAATGGCTTTTTATCAATTGAGATATTTTCATTTGTGAATTGTGAGAGCTAGTGGATGACTAGTTTTCTTGCCTTAACCAATTTCGAGGGTGAAAGATTCCCATCCAAGTTGGTGTTTGGAGAGGCCACTCAGGTATTTTATGGAGATTTAATGGATTCTTGTTTACATCTTTAATCTATATGAAGCATGTGGATTCTTCTATTGCAGCACTTTCTCTCAACCATTTCTAGTTGTCTTTGCATATTCATGCTCATGGAGGGATTGCGCTTTGGGTGAACTATTGATATATTTGGGGAATATTATAATGCCCATTATATTATTTTCTGATTTATATTCTATGTATTTAACATTCATAATAATCCAATGTCTAAATACCCAAAATAATTCATGTAAAAATGTTGAACAATGAAGAAATAGTGCCATTTCCCCACTATCTTGTTGTGAACCATTGTAATGCTGATGATTTCAAAATGGGAGAGCCTTTAATTATCCATTTCTGATTGTAATCAGTTCAATATTATCTATTATTCATTCTCATAAATTTTCAAGTCGAAATTCAAAATATTTGTATGTCAAAATGACTTTTAATGAGCAAACAATGACCATTTCCACTTTATCTTGATATATGTGATGGTAATGCTGATTATTTCGAATGGGGGAATTTCTCTCTGATAAAGTATGATGTATGGAATTTAAATAATTTGTATTACAATTTTCATGTTCATTAATTAATAATTGGAATCCATTTTACTCATTTTAATTGCATTGGGAAAAGATTTGGTGCCTTTTCCCCAAGCGTCGAAATTGTGATTTGGGAGTTGTTTTGGAAAGATTCATAACACCATGTATAAAATGAACCATGATTCATACAAGAATTTAAAAATTTCCCTTACACATCCCCTTCCTCTTTTTGTAAATTCGAGTGACTTTGGGACCATTTGAGAATCCATTTCCGGCAATTACCCAGGGGGAATTGGAGCCCCAATTTGCTAGTAAAGACTCATACTTTGAACAGAACGTTAAACAAGTTGAAGAATTAATTAGGGGGGTCATAAAACATCCCTGAGAATCATATTTAAGTTCTAATATCATTCATGTACCTTTTTATAAAATTTGGGATCAATTGCGTCAATTTGGAGGTCTAGACATCAAAACTAGTTAAGGTTGAAATTGGTGAAAAAGTGGAAAAATTGTTCATTTAATAAAATTTCAAAAATGGAGATTACAGTGGTATCAAAGAATGACATTTGAACCTTATTTTGTCTGATATTTATGAGTACAAGAATTCAGGGACCACCATTAGATATTGAAACCCAAAAGTGCTTTTGTTGAAGAGGAAACAATGACTAGGGATGAAAGGGGAACCTCATATGATGGGAGCATATAAAAGCAAATGAACCTATAATTGAAGACATTACCAAGAATATTATTAAAGGATTCTAATTTGTGGCTATCCAAAGTTGGAAAAATATATTTATTTTAAGAAAACCAAGGGGAAAAATGCATCAGCTTGCTTGAAGGAGCAAATCGAAGAGACCCATGAACCACCTAGTTCTGAAATAGGTGAAGTAGAAAAAGTAGTACATGAAGAGGATAGAAATTCACTCCCAAGTGAATCTAAAAAATATGAAGAGACATCACATGAGTATGAATAATTTTCTATTGAAAATACTGAAGATAACTCTGAGACACATTCTACCTTGGAAATGTAACAAAGAGAATCTAATGATGGATGCTTAAACTATGAAGGAGTACCTACTGATGGGTGCTCAAACCTATATATTGGTGACATAGAGATCAGATTTCAAAATTTTGCTGCAATCCAAATTTCTATTCAACATGAAAATGAACACCTTGTAGCAGTTGAAGAAGAAACAAGATCAACTTCCCCATCACCACTTGAGCTTCATGAAGTTGGTCCAAGCAAGAAGGAAGAAGATGAGGAGGTTCATTTGCAAGAGCCTCATTTTCTTGAAGGGTCCTTAAATATGAATGAAAATAAGATCCAAGAGGCCCTTATAATACTACATGACACTAAAGCATTGGTGTCAAATTCTTGTTGGAAAATTTCTTCATTGGAGTATCCATCCTTCCTTGAAGACATGGAGAAGATTCAAAGAGCAATGTGCAACACTGAAGGTAATTTCATGTCTTTGTTTTTTTATAGAAACAATTTGGTTGAGCTTAATGAATTTTTACATGATGCATACTTGAAGAATAATGGGGATAATCATAAGCTCACAATTCAAAATGAGCAACTTCTTGAAAAGTTGCAAGACACTTGTTTTTCCTCCTATGTTTTAGATTGTCAAATGGTAGATTGTTTGGAGGATTCTCATGGCATGGTGGATCATGAGAAAGGTGGAAATTTGAATGTTTTTGATTTGTTTGAATATTAACTTGAAGAGATCCAAACACTTGATGTGGTGGAAGAGGAACTTGAATTGTCTCTTGATGAAAGTTATGCAATTTTTAAAGAAGATCATGATTCCTCTACATTTGAACCAATCTATGACAAAGGTTTCACACGTTTGAAGAAGATTCATGATACTACCCATATGGATCCTTCCCATGATGAAACTTCTGCACTTTTTGATCATTTTGGTGAGTTAGTTCATTCTCCTACATCATACAATTCCATGTTTTGCAACATTAGTCTCAATGAAGTATGGGTGAAAGGGTTGTTTTTTATGGTGCCACATGAGGAGTATGAAACTCCTAGATTTACTTTTTATGATGACATGGTTGGAGCACACTCTTATTCACATTTGTAGCAGCATCATTTGTTACTTTATGATGATGCACATCTACATGGATGCACCTATGATATGCATTTGAGTCACTTGAAGACTCATGGTTTTTCTTGCTCAACGCTTGGTTCATTTGATGTTGGAGGAACTTCATCCAACACTGGGGTGAATAGATTTATGATTGGAGAACATTTTTGTTGCCAGCCAAATACTTTGTTATATATTTATGATTCTCTCATTCATGGATGTATGGGTGATACTTCTTTGAGCCATTTGAAGTCTCCTTGTTTCTCTTGCTCATTATTTGGTTCAGATTTTAGTGGAGATTCTTCATTCACTTCTTGGATGAAAGAATACATGGCTGAATATTTTTATGCATATCACATCCTTTTGGAGCAGCATTATTGGACATGGGATCCTCACCTATGTCATTGGAGCATATTTGATTGGTCACTTGAAGCTTGTATGCACTTGGCAAATGGTGGTCTACTTACTTGGAGGTATAAGCACTTTCATTATTTTTTTATGAGGCACTTCCTTGATGTACATTTTTATTATGTTATTATGTAATTTGATGATATATATTATGTACTCATGATTTTTGGAAGAATTCATACAAGAAAATTGGATCCTGGAATTTTCTTTCCTAATGGTATGGGTTGGAGAGCACTCTTAATTGTTGGAATGCAATACAAGCAATGGGACCCTGGGATATTTTTTGTCCCATTGATTTAATTTTTTTGGGGAAACAAGAAATAGGGGAGATGAATTCCCCACTTAATAAAGTGGTTTTAACCATAGTAATGCAGCAGCAAGCATGGTGGTTCCTCTCTCAAATATTCATGGAATCTCAAAGACTCAAAGTTGGGAAACTCAGTGGCAACACCAAAGAATCATACAGAAAGCAGGTTCTTCAACAACCATGTTTGAAATTGCTTGAGGACAAGCAATATTGGGAATAGAATATTTTTCATGTCCAAAATTTTTCATTGGGTCACAATGGCCTAATTGCATTTTCCATATTTATTATAGTTTGTCAAATAATTGCCAAGGAGGAAAATTACTAGTTTCCTAGGTTGGGGGTGGAAGCTTTGGGATTTGAAATAACGGGGACAATGAATGATGTTTAAACATTAGAATGGAATAAATTTTAATAAATAATCTAAATAAATAAATATAAGAGAAAATTGAAGTGGCAACGGATAATGGAGACACATGGAGACTATGGGGCCCACACAAGCTAGAATTTATGTGCCACGTGACATCCTCCTCTTGCAATTTCGAATCCATGGGAATCCTAAAGGTTCTTGGATGAGTTAGAAGGATAATACAATTTTAAATATGTATAATAGGTCAAATTTGAGAATAAATGTAACTTACATGGGAGAGGAAGAGTCATTTTGGAGCTAGTGAGACACGTGGACTAGATTCCTTAGCTCTATGACAACAATGATGAAGATGCTATGACACCTATGACACAAATCATATATGAAGGCTGAAATATGGCATATATGAAATCTCAGGTATAAATAGAGCATCCAATATATATCTCATGTGAGTTGGGGAATCTCAATGGGTTCCTACTCAAATTGGGGGAAGATGGAAGGCTAGGAAAGGGAGGACACATGGAAAATCATGAGCACACACCCAAATTCAAATTTTCTTGAGTTTGTGGATGGATTGGGAACCTTATAAGGCTAAATATGTTTATAAAATATAGGAATGAACCTATATAATGGCTTTTTATCATTTGATAAATTGTCATTTGTGAATTGTGAGAGCTAGTGGATGACTAGTTTTCTTGCCTTAACCAATTTCGAGGGTGAAATATTCCCATCCAAGTTGGTGTTTGGAGAGACCACTCATTTATTTTATGGATATTTAATGGAGTATTATTTTCAGGTTTAATATATAGGGAATCATGTGGATTATTCTATTGCAACACTTTCTCTCAACCATTTCCAGTTTTCTTTGCATATTCATGCTCATGGAGGGATTGCGCTTTGGGTGAGCTATTGATATATTTGGGGAATATTATATTATTTTATTATGTATATTCTATATATTTCATGTTCATAAGACTATAAATTCTAAATACCCTAAATAATTCATGTAAAAATGTTGAACAATGAAGAAATAGTGCCATTTCCCCACTATCTTGTTATGAACCATTGTAATGTTCATGATTTCGAATCAAGAGAGACTTTAATTGCCCATTTCTGATTTTTATTAGTTCAATATGCTCTATTATTCATTCTCATAAATTTTCAACTCGAAATTCCCAATAGTTGTATGTCAAAATGACTTTCAATGAGCAAACAATGACCATTGCCACTCTATCTTGATATATGTCATGGTAATATTGATTATTTCGAATGAAAGAATTTATCTCTGATAAATGTATTATGTATGGACTGTAATTAATGTGTATTACAAGTTTCATGTTCATTACTTAAGCATTGGAATCCATTTTACTCATTTTAATTGCATTGGGAGAAGATTTGGTGCCTTTTCCCCAAGGGTCGAAATTGTGATTTGGGAGTTGTTTTGGAAAGAGTCATAACAGCATGTATAAAATGAACCATGATGAATATGAAAATTTCAAAATGTCCCTTGCACATCCCCTTCATCTATTCATAAATTCGAGTGACTTTGGGACCATTTGAGAAGCCATTTCCGACAATTACCCAGGGGGAATTGGAGCCCCAATTTGCTAGTAAAGACTCCTACTTTGAACATAACATTAAAAAAGTTGCAGAAGTAATTGAGGGGGTAATAAAACATCCCTGAACATCATATTTAAGTTATAATATCATTCATGTACCTTTTGATAAAATTTGGGAGCATTTGGGTCAATTTGGAGGTCTAGATATCAAAACTAGTTAAGGTCGAAATTGGTGAAAAAGTGGAAAAATTGGTCATTTAATAAAATTTCAAAAATGAACATTAAAGAACCCAATATATTTAAATTAAAAATTATTCAAATCCCGTATGAAAACCTCAGCATAGAATTAACCCTAACACGAGAGATATCGTGAAGGAGGAAATCCAAAAACTTTTAGAGGCAGGTTTTATTTACCCAATTTCAGACAACGAGTGGCTCTCCCCACTTGTGATCGTACCTAAAAAGAACATGAAGTGGTGGCTCTACGTAGATTACATAGAGCTTAACAAAGCAACACAAAAGGACCATTTCCATTTGCTTTTCATCGATCAGGTTCTGGACACCCTGTCTGGAAAACATTTTTTTTCGTTCTTGGATGGTTTCAATGGGTATAACCAAATCCAGATTTCCCATGAAGACCGGGATAAAACCACCTTCACTTGTCCTTGGGGAACCTTCGCATACAGGGTGCTTCCATTTGGGTTGTGCAATGCACCGACCATGTTTCAACTATCCATAATTGGAATATTTTATGAAATGATGAACGGTTTTATGGAAGTATTTATGGATGACTTCACTCCTTATGGTGAAAGTTTTGATGAAGCACTGGAGAACTTGGAAAAAGTTATGAAACACTGTGAACAAACACACCTATCTCTGAGAACCAAAAATTTCCACATGATGATGAGTGAAGGTGTGGTTCTAGGACATTTTATCTCTATTGCATGTATTCAGTTAGATCCAGCCAAGATAAAGGTAATTTCAAATATTCCTATCCCTAGGTCGCAGAAAGAGGTAAGAATTTTTCTTCGTCATGCTAGTTATTATAGGAGATTCATAGAAAAAATTTCCAAATTGGCATCTCCCTTATTTACTTTATTAATGAAATATGCCCAATTTGTGTGGACATATGCATGCCATGTAGCATTTTCAGAACTAAAGAAGAGGCTATCTACAACACCCATATTGAGGGGGCCTAATTGGGCCTTGCCTTTTCAAATTTCTTATGACGCTTCAGATACAGCCATTGGAGCAATTCTATGACAGTAGGAAGGTCATAGCCCGTACCATATCTATTATGTTAGTAAGAATCTGGCTCCTCCTAAACTGAACTACACGGTAACAGAGAAAGAATTCCTTGCTATCATTTATGCTATCAATAAATTTAGACATTATGTAATTGGATACTCTACATTTGTACATACTGACCACTCGGCTATTAGATATTTGATGAACAAACCCATTTCTAATGTTAGAATGATAGGTGGTTGTTGTTACTCCATGAATTTGACATCACTATTATTGATAGACTAGGGAAGGAGAATGTAGTTGCATATTTTCTTTCTCAACTGCCTAATAACGATGATGATATACCAGTCAAAGATTCCTACCCTAATGAACATTTATTTGCAGTCTCAACCTTTTCCCCATGGTACGCTAACATTTCCAATTACTTGGTTGCAAGTAGACCTTCATCGTACTTGTCCAAATGAGAAAAGAGGAGAATTATACAGAAAGGTGCAATGTACTGCTGGATCGAAGGCCACCTATTTTACACTGGACCTTTTTCGGAAATCAAGTGGTGTGTGAGAGATGATGAAATCCACATTATTTTGAAGGCTTGTCATGATGAACCCTGTGGGGGGGGATTTTGTCGATAAAAGGACAAGCCATAAACTATTAAGGATGGGCTACTTTTGGCCAACTATATTTCAGGATGCAAGAAAATATGTTCAGGCCTGTGACAGCTTCCAGAGAATGGGCAATCCAAACAGATTAGATAAGATGCCACTTCAGCCACAGTTGGTGGTTGAACCCTTTGATAGATGGGACCTAGATTTTGTAAGGCCTATCAACCCTCGATCAAGACAGAAAGTTTACATTATGGTTTGCACTAACTATATGACCAAGTGGGTATAATTTGTGGCCTTGGTAAAGGCCAATGATCATGTTGTAATAGACTTTTTATATGCAGAGATATTCACCCTCTTTGGAGTACCCACGGAAATTGTGAAATATGGAGGCCTTGTTTTAGAAGTATCACATTCAACATCGAGTCACCTCTCCATACCATCCATAGGTCAATGGGAAAGTGGAAATCACGAACAAGGTCATCGAATCAATCCTCGCAAAAAAAGTGAAGAGTCATCGCAAGGATTGCGTTGATAGGCTTCCGGGAGTATTATGGGCCTACCGTACAACATGGCGCAACACTACAAGATTCTCCCCATACGAATTGGTGTATGGTAAGAGTGTTGTTTTTCCTACTGAATTTGAAATTAAAACTCTGAGAACAGCCATGGAGAAAAACCTGGATTTAACAGAGGCTTAGAAAAAATCGGTTGAATCAACTAATTGAACTAGATGAAAAGCGCACCGATGTTGTACATCATACAGCTTCAATTCAACAACAGCGCTCCAAATGGAACGATAGATTTATCAAGAAGAAGATGTTCTGTGAAGGATATTGGGATTTATTGTATGATTCATGGTCTTAAGTGGATTTTAAATGCAAGCTACGCACGAGATGGTTGGGACCTTACAGGATAGATTAGGTATTTGACAATGGAACAGCTCAATTGACCAACCATTGATGAAAATTAGACACCTTTGTTTTCCAATGGTCATCCATTATGGATTTATCATAAACCGATCTCGAAGGATGCATTTATTTCATAGTCGCAATTGATCAAGACTGTCAACTTGCACAAGAGCATATTTCTTCCCTTGTTTGTTAAACTTTTTAAGTCTGCTGCAAATTCCGCAAAATCTGTATATAAATAAAATGGTCTAATTTTCGCTATGTACGTTTCTTTTCTTTTTCTTTTTCTTTTTGCTATGATCGAGTGTGTTTTTCAGGAGAATTGTGAACAGGCATTCGTGAGAAGGTTCAGGCAATAAATGCAGTTGCGACTGTCCAAACAATTGCAGAACCATGGACGATCCTTCTTCATTGATACAACTCCTTGAAAAAATGTATGAATAAGATTGTAGATCTTTGACGGGAAATTTATTTTTATTGAGCCCTATCAAAAAAATTTAAGCGGAAATCTTGTCAAAATGCTTAATCTTTATCCGCTACAACTCTACTATATTTGGCCAAATCCCGCTGCAACTCCGCTATTTTCGGCCAAACTCCACTGCAACGCCACTAATTTTTTCGTCGTTTTTTGCCAAGTTTCGTTGCAACACAACTAATTTTTTCGTCATTTTTTGCCAAACTCTGCTGCAACACTGCTAATTTTTCCCTAGTTTTTTTATAAGTTCTATTGCAACACCGCTAATTTTTCCGTTAATTTTGGCCAAACTCTACTGCAACGCCGTTAATTTTTTCGTTATTTTTGGTTGAACCCCACTACAACACCGCTAATTTTTCCGCTATCTTTGACCATTGTCTACTGCAACTCTACTAACTCTCCATCAAATTTAGCTATTTTGCTCTGTAACTCCGCTATTTTTCTACCAACTTTTATGCTGGTATTGTTGCTGAAGATTTCACAGAAAATTTGTTGCATTTGGGATGGCTTTCCAACTAAATCTCAATGTTTCATGATGAGATCTTTTACACTATGTCCGCGCGTTGGGGAAGTCAATGTTGTTACAAATGTACTCCGCTTGATTAATGATTGATGACATATTTATCCTTAATTGCGTGTGTGAAATCATCTCCCTCATGATTATTTGGCATCGAAGGTTCGAATCATACCAGGGAATTGATGGCTCGAGTAACAATGATCAAGTATGGATTCTGATTGTAAGTATAATCAAGTATTTAATGATGTAATAATAATGATTATACTTTTTTCGACTCCTGACAGTACTCCATAATTAGTTAGCATTCCTTTCAAATCATCCCGCCTGTACTTTCAAACAAATTTTCGCCATGTCTCTAGTAATTTGTAACACACCCTATTTCTAATATTGCCAAGAACTTCAAAAAACCCATACAAACCCCTGTTATCTGGTTACCGTATCCAACTGCTGCAACTTGAATGACTGATTATGTCAGATATTTTATCCGTCTATCATAGTTGGTAAAGAGAATACATTATGGGTCCTCCAATCAGGTATCAACCCAGCAATCTAGACGCTATGTCTGCAAACAAAGAGATCTATGACATTTTTCGTGAAGTTGGTTGGATTGGTTATTTCCATAGATTGAATGGATTCCATGAGGAAACAACACTCCATATTTCCTTGAACCTAGCTGAAGAATACTCAGAAATAAGAGGATTGAGGATAGATGCATCAGAACAAGCCGTAGCAGAGGTCACAGGACTTCCTTGGACTAGAGAACATTGGTTGCAAGAAGAGGCACAATTTGAGAGAAGCTAAAGAATTTCTAGCACCAAAGGAGCAAGTGCAAAAAAGGGCTAGAGGAGTGGCACTAGAAACATTGCCCATACCATGGGACCAAATCGCGACCTTCCTGAAAAGGTACATTACCTGTGAGGGAAGATATAAGGTTGTTTATATTTACGATTTCATCTTTTTGTCTCACTTACGCCATCACAGACTTGTCAATATGCCATTTTATCTATCACAAACCTTACAAAACAAGGCACATTATGGTAATATCTCCAGACACCCACTCTCTTCTCTCACAAATCATGGGTTGATCAAATTGTTGGTGCAAAGGAATTTGGCACAAAATAATTTAACATGGGAACAGTTTATTGGAGTTGCGATACATCAGGCGCTTGCAGTAGCACACATTGGAGATAGAGGAGTTGAACATAGCTCCTCAAATTCAGCTGGGGGGGGGATGATGAATTGGAAGAAGGTGAAGATGAACAAGAGGAAAATTCAGGGGGAGTTGCAGCAGCAGATAGTCCTATGGAGAGAATGGTTGGAGCAGCAGAAGAAAATGAAGGAGCAGCAGCAGAAGAAATAGAAAGGGGGATAGCTACAAAAGCAGCGACAGCGGAAGCTAGAGATGTGAATGCGGCAGGAGAAGAAGGAGTGGTTGTAGAAACTCAGGAAATAAGGCCTTAGGTGGTCAAGATCGAAACCTCCTAGAAAATAAAAGGAATTGTAATCGAGTAGGAGCAACCTTTAGCAGGGACTAGAGAAATCGCTACCCTTCTCACACCAAACAAGAAGAGGAAAATATCAAGTGTTGGGGGAGAATCATCCAAGGGAAGAAGAACTAGGGATTCCTGGACAACAGAAGTAGTAAGTGTTGAAATTCCCATTTTTCCCACTGAAACACAAGAACCAGTGGGTATTTTGTCGATGGCTACCGCTGTCACACAAGAACCTGCAGAAACACAAGGAGAATCATCCATAAGAAGAAGACCTAGGCCTTCCTGGACAGTAGAAGTGGTAAGTACTGAAATTTACATGATCCCCACTGAAACAGAAGAACCATTGGGTAATTCACCACTAGATGCCAGTGTCACACAAGAACCTGTTGGAACTAGAAGGAGAAGAACCAGGGCTTCTTGGGCAGTAGAAAGGGAAAGGATTGAAATTCCCATTTTAACACCTAGGGTACCCACTGAAACACAAAAACCAGTGGGAAATTCACCTATGGTGGCCATTGCTGCCCAAGAACTTATGCATCATCAGTTAAAAATGTTGCAATATGAAAATGAACTGCTAAAGGAGGATGCACGAGCACTGAGGGAAGAACTAGAAAGGTGGAAGGATGCAAGCAAAAAGCAAGCAGCATGAGTCCTAGACATTTTGGCTGAAGCTGCTACTCATATGGAAGATCCACTTCCCATCCAGGATAAAGAAGAGCTTATATGTCCTAAATGTGGAGTCTTGTTTAAATTGGCAGGATATAAAGTTGATAAAATGGAAATAGCAGCTTGGAGATTGGCACATTTAGGCCAAGGAGGAAATTATAAATTGAATGAAGAACTAGTAGAAGAAGCAAGGTTGGAAGCAAATTTGATTCATGAGCAAGAGTTACATGCAGAGGAGGAACTGTAGCCTCGTTCTTAGAAAATATTGAATTTCTTCCTTCTGGAAGCAGTTCTGGGGAATTTAATTCACTTCAAGACCAGGATCAGCAGTCGGGTGACATAGAGATTGTGCAATTGCAGATTGTGTAGGAGCAACAGTCAGATGACATAGATATTGTGAAGGAAGGAGTCCAATATCTTGAAGACACGGAAATAGAACATGACATTGGTACACAAGAACCAATGTCTTCAAATTTGGTTGTTGAAACTGCTACAATGGAATTGAAAGAATCATACACTATCACACAAGAACCGGTGTTTTTGAGAATATTTGTTGAAACAACAGTCTAAACTGAAACTGCTGAAACACAGGAAATGGAAGTTTAGACTGAGGCTGAAACACAGGAAATGGAAGTTCAAACTGAGGCTAAAATTGTTGAAACACAAGAAGTGGTAGTTCAGACTAAGGAGGAGGAAGCAATGGACCATATTCTAGATGTTCAAACACAAGAAGCAGCAACACGGGTGGAGGCTGCAGAAATTTAGGAGACAAAGGAGGTAGCACTTTTAAAGGTTGAAGCAAGTATATGGAAGCGCAAGGAAATCCAATTTAATGAAGGTATGATTTCCCTTACTGAGCATAAAAATATTATTCAAGAATTAAGGGAACAATGGGTTGAGGAGATCTTCTTTCAGAAGATTCGATGGGAAGATATGTGGGAGAAGTTAAAAAAGTTAAAGAAATATGAGGCTACGAAGAAGAATAACAAACAGATGTTCACTTTAACTTGTGAGATATTGAGCTGCAGAGCCCCCTCCCCGTACTACCATGTATTCCTATTTGAACAGATGATTCTGTTACAGATTAAAGATTTAAAGGAAGGAAGACCCTGGGAGATTGTAACCCCTTTTAAATTTTTGGAAACCTTCACCCAGAGCGAATTCTCTTAGCAGAATTTGTTGTGTGAATTATATCTGCATGATAGGGCGTTCCTAATCGACACTCAACCTAATCCAGTTCCCCACATTGGGGATATTCATTTAAGGTCATTTACTTATTTTGTCAATAATCATGAGTGTTGGTTGAGGGCCTCGCAAACTATTCGAATAAATGAAGACAACTCCACTTTATGGATTCATGGAGAACCTAGAGACCCTATCCGTCTGATTGCTAGCCATAGGGGAAACCTCACATTTCTAGAGAAAGCCAACCAGTTGGTTGTATTTCAAAAGAAGGTTATCCCTACTTGTGTTGACATGATATCTCAGCAGTAGGACATTGCTCTACAAGGAAGAAGTCAAAGATGGGACCTTTCCCCTGTAGCCCTAAGGGCAAAAGATCCCTTCTGTTTCGAAAATTTTAAATATGTGTTGTCTAGAGTACTTGGTTATGTTAAATGCATGGAGTCTTGTGGCCTAAAATGGTTACATTTGAGGTTCATATTTCCACTTATTTGGTGGCCAGACAAAAACTACAAGGGCATCTATGGGATGACCAAGAAAGCTGACAGAGATTGTTGGGATACTCTAATCATGAGCAATGGGTTTCTGCAACTAGAGGAGGTGTCAAAATCCTCATTTCACCTCACAAACCTGCACAGGAAGAGTTTTGAGTCTAATTCAGACTCGGACTAGTTCATATTGTTGCATGAGGACATGCAACTGGATAGCTGGGGGGAAATGTTGGGTCCTGAATTTGCCCCTTTTGGACATACTTTGTTCCATCCTTTTTCCCTTTTTTCCCCCATTCTGCAACTAAATCCTTATCCTTCTTATATAAACAAGCATAAATATATCAAGTATAAATCATTATTTATTATTTCGTTTTATGCTTGGTTTTATTTTATAATCATGGATTCCATCTTTAATTGTGTTGATATGTCCATGATTTGAAAGAAACATTCAGAATCACGGGTGGCGCAACTGCAACTGCTTGTCATATCCAGGTGGCGCAACTACAACAGCTCGTCATATCTGGAATTCAGCCCCACTTGGCATCAGCTACTTGCTCAAATGACATGGCCAACCGTAATGCAGAAGGAATCTTGGATATGCCTTCATAGTTGCAATTGAAACTCCCCAAGAATCTTTTGTAGTTCGTTGGGCATGTCAGTTCGTGGAACAGCTCAATGTAAAAGCCTATTTATTCCTGAGATGATTGTATGCAAGGGATTGTTAGTTGTAACTGTCTTGATGATTCGGCATCCTAAAGATCAAATATCTTTATGGCTGCCCGAAATTGATGTAACAGAATAGATTTGTTCTTGTATAAGTATGCGCAGGCAGGGAGAGCCAAGGGTTCGATTCATTCACAAATTGTAAACGACATAGCAGAGTATCTGTAACTGCAATTTTTTTATCAAATTAATATAAGAGTGACAATTCTCAGTATTCCTCTATTGTAGCCTTTGTGAGCTTTCGATGGCATCTCTTTTTGAAGGCCATGGCCTTCCATCTAACAGAATTGCTGGTAGTTTAGATGCTTTAGTATTTTATTTATGTTTAAGTGTGGAATTTTAGTTTGATATATCTTCATGGTTAGTTGCAACTGCATTTATTTAGTGATTGCATCACTTGGTTTTCCTTTGGTTTGTTGTAGGTGATTTGGTCTGACAGCCTACTGTGTAGTCAATATTTCTTTTTATGCAGAAGTGTGTAGTAGCTGTTATAGACTTGCTCAGCTCTTGTGTGTGCGTGTTATCCATCTTTTTAGAGTTTGTCTAATGAGATAAGTTATTTGTTTTAATGAATTTGTTGTTTTATTAATAAGTAGAGATCTTTTTGATTTGGTAAATTAGACTTTCATTTCCTGCAAAAGTAATTCTAGGTGGATTTCTATATAGATCATAAACCTTAAGATTATTATGATAGGAAATAGAAGTTCTTTTCAATTCCTAGATGGGTAATGTTGCTTTGATTTCTTACAGGGAGCTGAGTTGGCTGAGCAGTAATTAGAATTGAGTGACTTTCATTTTATTTATCAACTACTGAACATGTTTATGCATATACTTTGATAATTGCCTTTGAAATAACAGACTTCCTTGGGTTGACAATTAAATATTGAACACTCTTCTTGTTATGTAATTAACGAGTATATAGAGTGCCCAACACTCTTCCAAAGGATCTTTAATGAAATAAAAAATGTAAGGATCAACTATAGATGTTTCTTGATGGTGATCGTTAGGTTCCTGTTCATGAATTAAATCTAAAATTTTCTTTGTGATTGCTTTGAGTAATAATAACAAAGTATCTCGTATGATTTGATTGATATCCCTTTTAATTTCAGCATGAGGTTTTGAAGAATTATTCTCAAAATACTCTGTAATATTCTTGCAGGTCGCAAGTGCACTCATAATTTGGAACATCTCAGAAGAAGAATGATCCATTCGAGCAAGTAAATCATCAATATATTGATCATCCATAACACAATCATTACCAGATTGAAACTCTAAAGAATCATCAATGTTCCTACCCACTTATCAATTAACAATCCTACGAACATGTGATACCCAGTGATGGATCCCATCTCTAAATGATGAAACCATAGTTGAACATCCCCTCATAAGGATGCACCTAAGGCTCGCATATAAACATATTCATTTTTTGCACCTCTAATTTCCATGTAATCCTAGAGAGTATCCAAATGACTTTCAATAGATGCACCATTGTTTCCACTAAAATGAGGTAGACTCCTGATGTAATTGTTTGGCATAGGATGAGGTGCCCCTGTTATTTAAGAAAATTCAAAAGGAGATGGTTTGTCTTGTTTTATAGAAGCTATGGTTACTTGGCTATAAGGCCTGGGCTGGGATCGACATCTAAGTTCATGTTGACTTACAAACTTGTCAAGGGTGATTAGGGAAAAAATTTATTAAACTGATGAGGAGGATTATAGGTATCATAAAAATATTGATATTTAGGCTCATACCCGTAATCATATTCATTTTCATCCCCATACTGAAATTGTGAATTCCATTCATTGATTGCCTCTTGTGTCCTTCTAGGCCTATTCGCACATGCAGTTAATTCTTGTATGACTTTTGAAAATTTGAGGAAAAAATTTGGGTTCATTTTGATTGATAACTTTAAGATTCCCCAATGGAGTCTCTATATGGGTTCACTAGTGGAGTCGCGTTGTGGATTCGTTAGGTGAAATGAAAAATGTAACCACCAAAATATATATCATTGGGGAAGTATGACATGAGAGAGAAATCTGGATGCGATGTGATTCGGAAAATAAACGTGAAGTAAAATACTCGTAGACACTAGAGGTAAGCCTCTACCTCCCTGGAAATGGTGCCAAAAGATGTTATCACATGATGTGTAGCTACCAACTAAAGGTATCCTATCTGGGACGGTAAAGGTGAGGTAGCTAATAGTTGACACCGCAAGGGCCTCTTCCACTACTGATGAAAGGTAGTTATCACATCGAAAGGACTCTTATCACTTTAGATCAATCCATAGAATGATTAAGGGGGGGACCCTACTAGCCTGTGAGGGCTAGTGAACCTACTCAAGACACTCCAAAAGATATGTAATGGGGGAATCTGTTATAGCTGATTTTACAACACATGGTGAATCACACTTTTATGGCCTTCACTGTCCCTCTACAGACTCCTTAGACCCCATGGACCATTTTTGTACCTTTGATGATTCCAAGATCATCCCTAAAAACATGCAAAAATTGCTATACACGACTTTTAATCCCTTTCTCACGTATATACGCGTATTTGACCCCTAAACCCATGTACATCGGGATGTGTGCAAAAGGCCAAATTCTTTTGGAGTTTTCCTTGATGTGAATCCGATGCACTTGTCTCCTGGCCTTCCATATTCCTTGAGATCGCTCGGATTCGAAATTTCATTACCCCATTGAAGAGCTATATAAGGAACCCTTTGGATACATTGAAGGCATGAGGAATTGAAGAGCAAGAAAACTATAGTCCATTGTTTCCGGAGCTTATACTTGAGTCTGCATCCCTTTGTCCCTTGGAGCACTTTTGTGTTCTTCCCAAGCTTGCCTTTTGCTTGTGAGCTTGCTATCGAGAGATGGAGGATTGAAGTGGTAGAGGCCCAAGTGGGGGACTCAGTTTCTCCGATTCGCAGACGTGCCAACAGAGGTTGTCTCTATTGTAATCTTTGTTTTATATTAATAGAAATATCTTTTCCTGTCCAATAATGTGTATTTGAATGAATATTTGATCCATGGATGATTTCAAATGCTTATATGTTATTGATTATATATGCTAGAGTAGGTCTAACACAATTATATATAGCATGCTTGTCTTGATTATTGAATGTTGAGGAAGCAATTTATCAATTCAAGCTACAGTTGAAAAGCTCAACGGAGATCTACATCAACCGTCCGGAATAAGGTACGAATCAAGATCCTTTAGTGTTAGATATTTGGTTTCTCTTGCATATAGGAAAGGATTGATTTATGGAGTCAAGCTGTCTATTGTGGTACCCCAAGCCATAGGAATTTCTCTCCATAACAGAATTGGCGACTCCGCTGGGGAGTTCCTAGTAATTGTCCTTTGGGGGTTTTTAACAGCATTCAATGTTCTTGAATTGCTCTTATTTCTCTGTTTCTGAGTCGGGTCTGGGGTTATGTTTTCTTGGTAGTGTCTGATTGGTGTGAATTTTGTCTCATTTTGTCTGTTTTCCTTCAATTTTATACATTTTTCTTCCTGTACGCGAGTTTTTAACTCACAGTCGCGTGTATACGCGGTTTTTATTCCTATAGCCACATACATACGCGGGTTTTCTGCATACAGTCGTGTATGCCCTGAGTTTTTCCTTTTAGAGGAAGATTGATTGTTTCAAGGTGAATTTTGATGATTGCTGAGTCTCCTTTGATACTGCTAGAGTCTGTATACACCTCTGCTTTTTACCAAAGACGCCTTTTTTAGGGTAAATTTTTTTTTTTAAGAATGTTCTTGTCATTGCATTTTCGATTTTTTGTTTCAGGATTAGTGCATTAGGTCTCTTTTACCTTAGTACTTTGCGTGAGTACTGTTTGATTGTGCTCGCAAAGTCTGGGGGTGGTAGAGTCATTCTTTTGCTTTAGTATCTCATTTTTATTCAAAAATTCCAAAAATATTTTCTTCTTTGCATCATTATGCATTGCACTTTGTATTTTGCATGGTACTTGCATTAGGTTTTCTTAGAGAAGTATTAGTCAAGCTTTCATATAGGAATGATTGCATTTGTCATTTGAAGAGAAATTTTGCATTTCACGTAGTAGCATGCCCTGTTTTTCATTCGACACAATGCATTTGCATTGATTGTTAGGTGTGCATTTTGCTTCATGTTGCATTGAGATATGCAGGACTTTCGCCTTCTACATCTCCTCCTCCTTTGGGAGAGAGAAACAGATAGTCCAGGTGGACTACTTCTCACATTGATTCACACACGATGGGAGATCATGAAGCTGAAATTCCTGAGTTGTATTCTCCACCTCACGAGGTTAGGGAAGAGGATCCTATGCCTGTATATGATCCTTCACCTGATATACCTACATACTCTGGGTATGATCCTTCGCATGATATACCTACACACTCTAGATATGATCCCTCATTCATAGGTCGTCGATATTGGATTCCGAGTGACGAGACTCATCATGAACCTATGAGCACTAGTTATGTTAGTTATGGCATGTCTGGTATCCTTGCATATAATCCGGCACTCCATGCCGAGTCGGAGTTTGAACCTAACACTACGCCTGGGGGCACTCCCATTCCTTTCCATGTGGAGAGATTTGGGAACACGAGTCACATTGCACCTTCCATCCCGGCGATGGAAGCTACATCACATGTTCGTCCTAAACCTAGTGCTAGTAGTCCTATTCAGATACTAGAACCAAGACGAGTGATGGTAGGGAATACCACTTACATAGTTTCACATGTCTCTTTGTCCTCTATTCCTAGTTCTTCAAATGTTATTCCTCTCCCTCATTCACGTGGTCCTTCGGGTCAGGATGTTGCTACGATTCATGTGTGTACTGCTGCTACTCACGTAGTTGTGTCTCAAAGTCAAGTACCTCCTGTTGTCTTGGGAGGTCGTATTCCTACTTTTGGAGGTCATATTCCTACTTCTAGAGGTCATATTCCTACTTATGGAGTTTCTCATGGGACTTCTTATGGACCATATTATGGACCACAGTATGCATAGACTTATTCACCTTATGGGTACGGGTATCAACAACCCGCTTACTCCCCGAATTATGGCTTTGTAGCCCGAACTAGTTAAGGTACACCACATTATGGTGCTTCCATGCCACCCTACATGGGTCAAACAGGAGGAGGATACTATGGCCAAGGCCATGGTGGTTACGATAATCAATCCTATGTGAAAAAAATTTATCAAGAAGCATCTCATCGACCACTCAACCTAGGCTCCCTTTCCTCGCAATGTTAAATCTACCTGACTTGTCGAGACTAATGAACGATCTGGTATCTTATGACCCGGCTTGGTCGGCTGTCCCTACGAAGCTTCCCTCGGACATTCCCAAATTCAAGGGAAAACTAGGAGAAGATCCTAGTGAACATGTCACTACATTTCACCTTTCGTGCTCTTCTAATTCTTTACACGAAGATTCGATCCGTTTAAGGCTATTTCAACGCACTCTCATCGTGCCTGCAGCGAAATGGTACATAGAGCTACCTAGGGGGGCATTCACTTTGTTCGATGACCTAGCTATGAATTTTATCAACCACTTCCAGCTACCAGTGTGTTACGACATTGGTACAGAACTCTTGCCAACATTTTGGCAAGACAAAGCCACGCATATCTCGGACCATATCCAAGAGTGGTGTAGACGGAAGAGATTGATTAAAGCCTTCATACCACCATAGCTTCTCCTCGAGTGGTTCCTTAAATCGTTACTACCTTATATAGCAAAGGATGTTTCTACATCCGGAGTTCAAAATGAGGAACAAGCCATTTTTAGGGTGCAGGAACTGGATTTGATTTATGCTCAATCCGGTTTGTTATATGATATTATTCCTAACGCTCCGCGTTCTAGTTTCGACCCTAAGGTCAAACCTGGACCACATGTCGATGGCATTGTTGGTTGTACGAGTACCAAACCTGCAGATTCGGTTGTGAAACAGGTCAGTCAATTGTCTATCAACCAGTCTGCCTCAGGACAAGCCACGACTTCGTCTCAACCCACCCAAACGGTGAATGTGCTTTCGGTGCAATCGTCGAACTAGAAGGGTAACCAGCAACCCGGAAGGAATAAGAAGAAGGGTAAAAACAATCATAAGGGTGGGAATAGGAATGAAAATGCCAATTCTAATTACAAGAATGCCCGAAATGTTGGGGGGGACAAGCAGCCTAAACGTAAGGTTAAGTTTCCTTGCAAGTTGTGTAAGGATGACCACCTCACTCACTTGTGCCCTCGGATAGAAGAATCCTCGAGGTTCATAGCGCATGGCCCAGCTGTGCTGACTAACCCTTTACCTCATAATCAAAACATGAACTCGAGGACCCATGATCAGTCTGGTGGGGATCAAGATCCGTCGGAAGCTAGTAATGGTCATGGTTGAATCAATATGGTGCGTGCTACTAAGGTTGTGACTCGTGCGAAGGACTATGGTTCGTCACAACCAAACCTTGGAAAGGAACCTGCTCCACCCATGAGTCCTTTGCATATTGAAAACCCTATGGATAAACCTGAAGTTTCTCCTCGCATTCCTAAGGGAGTCCTCGAATTCCTGAGCCACCCAGAACTATTCTGTTGTCGAGGATTTGGGCCACACTCCTTGTGCGATGTCTGCACTCGAAGTACTTCAGAGTTGTCCTTCGCAAAGGAAGGCTTTGCTTTCTTCCCTAGGTGTTAACGATGATAATTCTTCCTCTGTCATCAAATTTGAAATCGTGGGACTACAGCCTCGCTTGCCTTACTATGTGTCTCTCTTGATTCATGTAGAATGTCTTAACAAGACTGTCAAACGCACTATGATTGATGAAGGCATTGTTTCTTCCGTGATGTATTTGGCTTGTTGGAAGGGTTTGGGTTCCCCTGAGTTGTCTAAATCCACTACCATGTTGACTACTTTTGATGGTAGATCGTTTCGGCTGCATGGAATTCTTCCTTCTCTTAAGGTCCGTTTGGGAGGGAAGACCGCCGCGATCGAGGTCGAGGTGGTTGATACGCCCCTTGACTATAATCTGTTACTGGGTAGGAATTGGATGTCCAGTATGCAAGCCGCAGCTTCTTCTCTATTTCGAGTTGTATGCTTTTCATTTAATGGGAAGATAGTTACAATTGATCAAAATTCATTCAATAATCCATGTGTTACTGCATCTTCGGGAGTGTGGGCGTTGGCATGTATCCATCCCTTATGGGATCCTTTAGTTGTCCTGCATCTGTTCTTATGATCGAGTCTAGTTCCGGTGCGGCTTCATCGTTAGTTCGTTCGATATATTTTTGCACCACTCATATGGAAGATCCTTGGATTCTTCCTACACCGACTCCTTCGTGTGAGCCTACCAGAGCAGACATGTTGTTTCCTGTAGCAATGATAGCATATCAAGCTAATCTTGAATGTGTTGCAAAGCCTAGTCCTTCCTCTTCGTGGACAGAGGAGGAGGACCCATATGTGTTTCCTGCATGGGCAGTTGAGTCTTCTCATGTACATGACTGCCTTGATAGTGTTTTTCCATCAGATTAAGCTATTATTGAGGCTATGTCTGGAGTTGAGCCACCTCGGGAAGAGTTGCATCATAGATCTTATTTTCTTCCCGAGCTTGACCGTTTGGAATGTGAAGACTTTAGGGAGATTCTTAGTGAGAGAATTGGTAGTCATGTGGTTCCATTAAGCTCTCCTGGTCTGATGGCTGATGGAAACATGGCGAATATATCTCCTACCATTCCTATCAATATCTCTCACGATCCTGGCAAGATTGAGAATGTCTATATTGGGGCAGAATGT
>LPNX010714529.1:268031-295439 GCA_001517045.1 Pseudotsuga menziesii
GAATTATATATAGCATGCTTGTCTTGATTATTAAATGTTGAGGAAGCAATTTATCAATTCAAGCTGGAGTTGGAAAGCTCAACGGGGATCTACATCAACCATCCGGAATAAGGTACGAATCGAGATCCTTTAGTGTTAGATATTTAGTTTCTCTTGCATATAGGAAAGGATTGATTTATGGAGTCAAGCTGTCTGTTGTGGTACCCCAAGCCATAGGAATTTCTCTCCATAACAGAGCTTAGTCTCAATAGTGCCCCCATCAAATCATCCTCTTCACCAATGGTATGACCACCTTCCAATATCCATACAATATATTCGACAAAGGTTCCAAGATTTTTTGCAAAAATATTTTATAAATCCAAGAGCTCAAGAGCCAAAACACCCTTTACAATGAGAGATCATCTCGATATATAGATCTCTCAAGTACATAATACCTAGATCCAAAATTATCAAGGGTCAAGCTCATAAGATAAGATCTCTCTAATTAACGGCTAAGATTATCCGAATACATAATGCATGAATCAACTCAAAAATAGAGGGGGTGCACCCACTAAGATGCCCAAGGGAGGGGTGCACCACATAAAAGATAACAATAAGTCATAACATAGCACATGGTGGGGCTAGGAGGTATGACATATCCTTCTCTAGCATGACCACATGGCACAATCATAAGATATAATCAATAATCATAACATAAAGTGACTAAAGTCACTAAGTCGTGCCCCGATCAAAATACATCAAAACGCCCCCAAGTGATGAATGTTAGGACGTGTGGACCCCATGAAGAATGAAACTAATGCCAAAAGGTGATGATAACATCAACAATATTCCTCGGACCAATTCCATGCCATGTCCTTGCCTCAATTACCCAAATCAATTCCCTCATTAGCCTTTTTCATTATTTTATGTGTCAAAATGTTGCCTTGGGAAAATAAAAAATGCTCATATCTCACTGCTAACTGAACCTAGGCATCAAATGAATGCAAAAATGGAAACAACACCATAGCAATATGGGAATATCTATTGGATACACACTATGTGCCCATGTGGGTCCCTAGGAGAACCAAATATCCACTGAAAAGCATTTTATTTTAATTCACTCAAGCCAGACTGTTGCAAATTGATAAATTGATCAATAAATCCAATGCAAGTGCCTAAAATTAAAATTTGAATGTACCAGCGGACTTAGAATGTCCAAATCCACTAGGAATGAGTACTCATACACCATATGTCCTTAAAAAATATACATCAAAGTCCCATCCATGATAGAATAATAATAATAAACATGTCTATAACTATTGATAATCATAATAATAACACAAGCCACCATGATAAACCATCATCTTAAGCATGAGTATGTCTAATGGACAATTATAGACCACAAATAATCATCATCCACTACCATAGACCAAAACTCATCTAAGAACCTACTGTTGACTTGGTCAAACTAAGTTGACCAGGTCAAGAATGATCAGAATAATGACCCAAATAAAAATCTATAATGTTGCAAGTACAAAATGGATATAGAATGATTAATTATCTATGTTACTAGTAAGACTTAAGTATAATTGGCTTCTATTGGTGATTATAAGCACAATACATATAAATATTATATCTAATTCAAACTAATTAGTTGTTATAAGCAAGAACCTCAAGTGTATACTCATTCATAGTTTGGCCATTTTTCTGGTCAAGGGTGAAGGTGAATGAAACAAGGTAAGGTCATGGGAATGAATTGAAACTCAACAACGTAAGCATTTAGGATGAAGGGAAAAAAATAGATCCACACAACACATAAGTTGGGCTAGGTGAACAATAGTGAATGGAAGTGCGTCACAGATGGGTGGAATAATGAGAATGCTCTACTAGACTTTAGACAAGCAACCTTTTAAAACAATTTGCTTACACAACACAACAAAAGACATTAATCAACCACCAAAGGTAGGTGCCCTAAAATCCTTATGGGCTTCTAGAAAATGACAAAGGCATAACCCTGACAGGTCATCCTAACTATGTTGCCCTGTAGAGGAAAATGAGTCGTACATTATACAATGAATGAGTGCTCATCCTTTGGCCATTAACTCGTTTTAAAACACTTACTTTATTAATCATTTAATTAACTAGCCATCCTCTCAGAGCAGGTGCCCCAAATAGCCTTACGGGCCTCATATAATAACACGGTATGACCCCCATTGCCCGCCACCGTCCATAGGTGCGATGTAGTGACCACCTTGTTTCCCTTTGGGGGAAAATATCCTCACATGATACAAAGGATGAGTGTTGATCTCTTGGCAACTGGCTGACTTTTACATTTTATTTTCAATAATGTTTAAAAACACTGTTACTTTGTTGGTTGGGCATCCATTTAGATAAAACATTTAATTTATGATGCCTTAGTGTCTAAAGACACTTTTGGTAAAGACTACTTCTGTTCAAGACCTAGAGGAAAACAATCATGTGATGAAAATCACACAAACCAACATTGAAACACAATTTTCCTATTCCAACATATAGGTGAAGGTGGGGGGAATCCCAGATGTCACTAGTCAAGTTACAAGTCAAGTTTAAAAAAACATGAGGGAAGACAATGTATGGATGAGGATAGTGAAGATGGCGCTAAGAATATCAAGTTGTGTCCCCAAAGGGAAATGACCAAATCCATGCTAAAAGTAGGGCATGTCCAATGAGTATACAAAAGAATCTCTAGAACATAACAACTAGGTCATTTATGTTTTAGATTTCAATGAAAACAATATAATATTGCCAACAACAACCATTATCAACCAAGTCTCACTACTAAAATAGGCAACAGAGCACAACCAAAACCCACATGTACATATCCATATATCACATGGGTCATATACCTCCATCTGACCTTAACAATCTAAAGGCACTGAACATTGTTATTGTACATCATGGGAATTTTCATAATCTCTACTCTAGGACATGAAAATGGCTAACTCAGTCATCAAATATGGGGTCATGAGGCTCAATCATGGCGTGAAACTAATCAACTGAGTGCTCTAGATCCAATGAATAAGATTGATCATCAACTGGAAGCTCACCATCTGTTGATCTCAAAGTAAGGACTGGCTCAAAAATGTGCTCATGACTGCTCATAAACAATGGTAGCCCTGCTACTATGTATGTGACAACAATTACCATACAGGATCCCTCATGTCACTCGTCTGAGTACTTCACTTCGTTCGTCTGCATACTGTGCAGGGATCACCATTAATTACCGTATAGGATCCCTCATAGAGTTTAAAAACAAAGTAGCCTTCCTCCATCATCATTTGCAAGTTCACCTTTTCCAATTGTCGTAATTCTGTCGTCTGTTTGGTTGCAGTCCCTCCTCCTACTGTCGGCATCCTTTCCATGGTTACCATCGCAACTGTTTGTGTTTATGTATGCATGTTGTTCAGGAAATTCCCTACAGTTGGTTCAATTGCATCGTTCAAGTGAGAAAATACTATGAACTATGCATGCTTGCTTCTAAAATAGAAAGCCAACTTCTCCACCACTTGATGTATATTATATGTGTGCATAAGAGAAAAACCAAACTGGAGGCACACTCTCTCTTGCATGAAAGACCTCGAAGTATGTCCAAGTGTTGTCCGCTACCTTAGTTTTAAAAAATCCACCCGAGTAATGGATAAACCCATTGAAAATTATCACAAAGATGTACCTCCACTTGCATGATTAGAATTATAATTGATGACAAACACACAGTTGAGTCAAGATTAAACATGAACTAAGCAAATAAAATATACTTTCTCCACTACCCACACATTGCTAATTGTTGTTCACTTCGATGTATGATCAAATATGTAGATAACTTAAAATTGATCCTCATTCGTTAGTAATGATGTGTTTTGCACGTTGCCCTAAAAAATATACATCTCTCCATGGATACATGTGCCTCATAGCTGCTAAAAAAAATCATGCGGATCGTTGTCTTTGATTAAGCACATAAGCAATTTCCATAGGAATTGGAACTGCAAAGAAGAAGATGAAATTTACGGTTATGCTGAAATATTTATAATATGTTTTGTATTGCATATACTTACTAAAAGATTACTTGTATATTATGTCTCGCTGAAATCAATGAATAAAGATGAAACCATAAACACGGATATAAAGATAGACAACTACCTTAAATGGCAATAAAGTAAATTTGTTAATATATTATGATAAACTTCATTGGAATAAATCTACCTAACCTGTTTGAACACAAACACAAAAGTAATATATCCAAGTATTCCAATTACTTGTGAAAATAAGGTATATTTAAAAAAAGACATAAAGCTTAACCTAAGTAAACTAACTCTATAAGATATTAAATTCAACCGTCATATGTAATTTGAAAATTAATACTTGGGACATTCTGTCCAAGAGGGGATGGCTCGGTCCCAATAGATGTAGCCTCTACAAATCTAAGGCTGAAACAGCTGAACATCTTTTTGTTGGTTGCTCCTTCGTGGAAACGGTGATTCAAGGCCTTAGAAGAGACTTTGATGTTCACTTGCATTGGTCTGCGTTGTCTCTATTAGAAAATCTTACTAGCTGGGTCTCAAAGGGTGGTAGTCTCTAGTATTTGCCTTTATTTTTCATTTGGAATCTTTGGAAGGCAAGGAACATATATATTTTTGAAAACTTGGAACCAAACATTGCCAGCCTTTGTCATCTAATCATGCTAGAGGTTTCATCACATCAGGTCCCACATGTAAGAAGTCCCAAAGTCCGAAACATTGGAGATCCTCCAGCTATGAAATTCCCAATGGTGTTTTTTGATGGAGTTACCGCTGAATCTATTGGAGGAGCGGGTATTTGTATTTGGTTAAATGATCAACATTTTCTTTCTATAAAATTAGGTTGTAGCAGCACTACTAATGCAAGAGCTGAGCTATTAGCGCTCCGGGCATCATTATACATCGCCAAAGATATTGGGTTGCCATACTTACATATCTTTGGCAACTCCTCGGTGATTATAAATTGGGTAAAGGGAGAATCCACCCTTGACATTGTGAACCTAAAGGCTTGGTGTCTTAACACCAAGATGCTTATGTCTTCATTCACACTGGTGGATTTCAGTCATGTCTATAGGGAACATAACAAGAGGGCAGACTCCTTATCCAAGGAAGGGCTAATGATGGCTTCAGGACATCTCTTACTCATTGAATCATGTGATGATGAGTTTATTGGGGAAGTTTCACTCCAGCTTTTTTAGAGCTTTGCTCTGTTTTACTTTAAACCTTTGTCTCCTTGGCTCATTTGAGTTATTTTCTGGTTATGTTGAGCAGTTGTATCTGGATCATAGAGAAATTACTTGCCCTGTCTTGGATAAGGATTATGGGCTCTTGTTATCTTCTTTAGGGACATTTTTTACTGATGATATACTATACACTTATGAGAGGACACATACCTGTATTTGATGCCTAGGCGTTGATAGATTGGTTTCTGTGAGATAATAGTTACATTATGTATTAGTTGCTGAAGCACTACTGTTCAGCCAAGCTCATTAGAGACTTGATGTATTGCTTGATGATGTACCAGGTTACCTTTAATTCAATAGAATAACAAGGAACTACTTTTATCGTCTAAAAAATAAAAACAACCAAAAAAACAAAAAATTATTAAAAAACTAAGAACAAATTAAATTGTGTTATCGCATGCCTATTAACTCCTCTAACTTTCCTTTATAAACGGATACAATCAAACTACATAAACTAATACTACACAAGTAAAAGCCAACACTCTTGTAACATGGCATACAAATTCTTCATGGGAATAGAACGAGGGCAAACGAAATATTTACATAATATTCCAATTGAAAAGAAAACAATTAAAATAAATTTCACACTCCGTTTCATCAATTATTATTATTTTATTTTATTTTTCTGGTATGAATGATTTTGGGTATGTCGCTTGGAAATGAATGAGTTTCTTAAAGCTAAAGGTTATTTTAATTTTATGTTTTTTTTAATTGTATGAGAGGTTATTGAACTGCATATAACATTAATATAATATAATTAACCATAGTATTGATTTATTTATTTCCTAATAATTTAGAAGATTCATTTCTCTCCCATAATTATAATTATATAGGGAAAGCTTAAGTATTTACATAATATTTAATAATATTTAATGTATAAAAATAATATAAAAATTAAAAGTTAATGTTTAAATAATATTTAAGGTTAATGTTTATAAAAAGTTCAAAAAACATTTAATATGTTTTAATTTTTTTATATATATTATTTTAATATAAGTAAAATATAATTTTTTATTCGTTTATATATTAAAAAAATTAAAATCCAGATATAATAAAACATTTTACAAATTAATTATATTGTTTAAATGAATAACCATAATCGTAATGAATATTATAATTATTATCATTTTTAATCATTTGAATATTATAACCATAATGTAATGATTTTATGTGAGTTGAAATTATTCTAATATATGATATATACATTTATCATGGAGCAATATTGATGTTGTTAGGTTTTTTTTTATTGGTTAGGTCTCCAAGATGGATTGATATGTTGATTTGCTAGAATTTTTTAAAGGATTTCTTGGAGAAAGCTAAATCTTTATAATGTTAAATTTTAGTTTTATATTTCCTAGTAAAGGTAATATAATAGTTTTGAGAAGAAAACTAAATCTTTGAATTGTTAATAATCTAATTCTTTATTTCATAGCAAAAGTGATATTATAGTTTTGGGGGGCAACAACTTGACACAATAAACTTTATGTTGGGGAAGTTTTAATGGTATAGATGTGACCAAAGCAAATCTATTTGGTTGATCATTGTTTTTTTGTTTTCAATTCAATTGCATAGGAGGTATGCATCTATTGGATGGAATGGGATTAGGCCATTACTTCAATTATTAATCCAACTTGTCCAATGCTTCCTATCTTTTGTCTGTCCGTTTGGGTTTCTTTGTTAGCACTCGAGAGGTCCATTGATGAAAAATATTTATATTCAATAAGTCTTAGTTTTCATGATTCAATGTTAAAGGATCAGATATCTATGAGAGAGAAAAAAATCACTCTCTGTTCTTTAGACATTGGAGAAGGTGAGTGACAAACACAAAATTCTTCCCTTCACAAATATTAAGTCCTCAAACCAGTTTTATGAGAACTATAGAAACAAAGACAAGAGCAAGGACCTTGTGCAAAGATCTCCATAGTTTGTACTATTTTTCTTAGCATAATTTCTCAGTGTCCATCCTCGAAGCTCTTAATAATGGTGCTAAGTCTCCAAATTTCAAAACAAGTGCAATTTCAAAACAAACTCTTAGCAAAGACTGGCGAGATTGTCGCTATGTGACTCTTGTTTATATTGTAATAATATTGCTTTTTCAAAAATAAATATATTGAACTTATTTAGGCTCATTTACTTTATATTATTCTTTGAGAAGTTTGCAAATTCACAATTTTTAAGATTTTAGATATTAACATTTAATATGTAATTTCACATGAAATGTTTAAACTAATTCAATTCCCTTTCGGGGAGGAGCATGGCTAGGGTTTGGCGCACAGAAGGCGATGGGCGTTTGACAGTGTTTGGGCCAAGCCTCGGTCGATGTGTAGACGGTGGGCCTCTATCTCCTGTCAGGGTTTGGGACTGACATCAGCATCATGACGGGCGTTGTGTCATGATACTGAACGGGGCAGCGTAACCGATGGTGTGGTGGTTTGTTTGGAGTCAAGGATAATTTGTTCACAGGTTAAGTTTTTTTTCCTTTGCCCTTTTTTAACTGTGGTTTATCTGTTATTTTTTACCTTGGGAGGAGCTATGGGAGACGAGGATCAGGTGGATTACTCCTTCGATCCAATGGAGGAGGGTATTTTCAATGTTACATCCGGCGGTTTTCTTAGAGACGACGTGGAGGTCCCCAATTGTTGGGAAGACGGTTTTCTCAATGCTTCCACGCATGTTGTTGAGGTGGAGGGTTTCTCGCCGTCTTCTTTTCTCACATCATTGTCGGCGATATCTCTACTAGAGGACCCATTTGTGAATTCGAAGGTGCCAGAGTTGTGTGGGCTGAAGGGTGTTCAAGCGGTTTCCACGGGATTGGAAGCTTTGCTGGAGGGGGAGAACCAATGGTCAGCTCACACTCATCTTGGAGGCGTAGGCAAATCTGAAGGTGTTTCGGCAAAATTTCTTGAGCTACGAGAGGTTCAAATAGATGAGGCAGTGGGTGCGACTGTGCTCTAGGGATCGGTGAACCCCGACGTTGGAATTGTTTCTCCTCGGCGAGGAGGACCACAGGCTAGTATAAATTCCTCTATGGGACGGAAGGATAGCAAGGGTGCTGCCAAAAGGAGGAAATACTGGGTTAAAAAGCGAAAATCGACGGTCTCATATGTGCTTGGGGAGGATATTGGATGGGAACATATTGAACACATGGCTAATCTCTCAGTGGTAGGGTGGATTATTTGCAAATATTGTTCATTACAGGAGGTAGAGAAATGGGAAGAAGTTTGCTGGAAGGATGCCCTAGGGGAGGTTCCTGAGATGGAGGGACTCACTCGTGCGTGGTTTGCCTTTAATTTTTCGAGTGTCGAGCATGTGAGATGGGTCCTGGATAGGAATTGGTCCATTGAACAATTTCCAGTATTGTTAAAACCCTGGATCCCGTTCTTTGATGCCAGTAGGGAAACGGTGGATGTGGTACCATTGTGGGTTCGAATTCTGGGGCTTTCGAGATAGTATTGGACTGAGGAGCATTTCAGTAGTATTGGAAACCTTTCGGGGACCTTTCTAGAAGTTGATTTATCTTTCAAGGTTACTAGGCAATGTCAAGTGGCTAGGATTTTGGTAAACATCAATATTCGGGAGGGTTTGGCTAATGAGATTTACTTATCCTAGGGTGAGATTTGTTTTGTGCAGATTTTGGACTATGAGAATGTCTCGTTTAGGTGCAGATGATGCCATGCATATGGACATCCGACGGTTTATTGCATTCTGGGGGTGCGCACGATTAATGGGCGTGGAAAACATAGGAGAACTAGAGGATCTGGCTCAGACAGTGGGGGTATTGTTTTTCCGCCTTCCGGACCTACAGGGACTCAAGAGGTTGCTGTGGAACCAGTCATGAAAGTGGTGGAGGAAGTACCGAACTCCTTGTCTGTGGTGAATGTAAACAGCTCGGTGGGTACAGTAGTTCAAGGGGTATCCTCGTCGGGTACCTCTTCTTTCACCCTTGTACATACATAAATTTATTTACTAGCTGTTTAAATTTGAATGGTATGGAATGGATGGGGAACAAACTGACAGATTTATCTTTAACTCAACAACCTATAGTGGTTTCCACACCCGTCTCTACTGCAAAGATTGAGGAACTTGACATTCCATTAGTCCTGGATCCTAGTGAGGATGGGACTCGATCACCCCCTTCACCTCAAGGGTCTTCAGACTCTGGTTATTTTCTTAGGTCATGCACGAAGGTGGCCTCATGGGGTTTGGGAAAATCTTCCCTTCCATCTACTCATGGGAGAGGCAAAACATCCTTCCTGGCAAAAGTACAGTCTCGAGCTCGAAAGGATCTTCAAGAAGGTTAACAACATTCCATTGAACGGGCACTTAGAGTAGTGCATGCCCAGAAGAAGGGTCGTCGATGAAGATTATGTCTTTTAAATGTCAGGATCTAGTTGGTCCCCTTAAAATATCAACACTCAAGAGAATGGTGGACCTGGAACACCCTGATGTTATTATGCTACAAGAAACTTTAGGATTAGGTTATGTGGTTAAAAGCAAGCTGGAAAGTTGGTTCTCAGGGTGGATTTCCAAGACTTTGGATGTAAGAGGCCAATAAGGGGGGGTAACCATGGGCCGAAATGCTCGTTTTGTGAAGTTGTTGAATATTTGGGGTATGGATTCTGTAATTGGGATGACCTTTCAGGAACTGGATCATTCAGAACCCGTAAATGTCTTTAATGTTTATGGACCATATATGAATAGAATCCCTTTCTGGGACTCTTTGTTTACTAATTCTGTTTTGGGCGGTGATATGGTGGTCATTGGGGGGGATCTAAACTTTTTGCTGAGGCAGGATGAGGTGTGGGGGCCAAATGCTCGTCAAGATTTGTTGACTGAATATTTCACCCATAAGCTTGTCGATAAAAACTAGCTCGATATTGAACCTTAAAAGATAAAACCTACTTGAAAGAATAATAGATGTGGAGAAGGGAGAGTTGCCAAGAGGCTGGATCGCTTCTTGGTCACTGAACAAATGGTGGACAGGCATCACTCCATTCGTCAGTGGGTAGGGAGCGGTGGACATTCTGATCATTTTCCCATTTTTCTGGAGTATAGGAATGGGCCAACAAAACCTCCAAGCCCATTCAAATTCAACAATACCTGGTTAAAAGATTAATCTTTTAGGCAACTGATTCACAGTCTTTGGGTTCCTTTTGATCTGGAAAACAGGCTCTCTGCAGCTTTCCAGTTTGTTGCAAATATTCAGAAACTGAAGGCACATATTAAAGGGCGGGCAGCTGAAAAAGATGCAGAGAAGACCGTGAATTAAAGCTGATTGAAAAAGAAATTTGAGAGACCCTGGAAAAATGAGGGAAGGGGTTTGCTGACCCTAGTTGAAAAGGAGGCTTTCACTGGCTTGGAGAGGAGAACGAACACTATTCTCCTCGAGAGGGAGGAGACTAAGAGGCTTAAGAGCAGGGTTATGTGGTTGGAATGTGGGGATGATAATACCAAATTTTTCCATGCTTATGCCAGGGGGAGAAAATCTACAAACACCATTTGGTGCTTGGAAGATGAACAAGGCAGTCGTCATGAAACTTCTGAAGGTGTTGCTGGGATAGGGGTTGAACACTTCCAGAATTTATTTCGAGCCCTTGCTCAGGAGACCATAGCAGAGAACATGCATATTACCCAACTTCTCCCTCATTTTGTGGAGGAGGAGGAAAATTTGGCATTGTTGGAAGAGGTCACTGAAGAGGAACTTAAGGTGGCCATAAATAGTTTTCAAAAGGACAAGAGTCCTGGTCCTTATGGGTGGACCATTGAATTTATCATTGATCTCTTTGATCTACTGGGGGGGACCTGCTAAAGGTGGTGGAGGATACTAGGATCTCTGGCAATATCCCTACTAGTTTTAACTCAACTTTTATAGCACTGATCCCAAAGGTTGACAATCCTTCTCTCCTGAATGATTTCAAACTCGTTTCTCTTTGTAACTGTGTATACAAAGTGGTTTCAAAAGTGATTTCTAGAAGATTGAAGGGTATTCTATCTGAACATATTTTGGCTGAACAATTCAGGTTTCTTGAGGGAAGACATATTCATGAAGCTATCGGGGTTGCCCAAGAAGGCCTACATAGTATGAAAACCAGAAATATCAAAGGGGCAATTCTTAAGATCAATATCTCCAAAGCACATGATAAGGTAAGCTAGTTATATATTCGTATTCTTTTAACTCACCTTGGTTTTGGGATTTCCTTTATCAAGTGGATCATGAGTTGTATGACTACGATGTCCTTCTCAGTACTCATTAATGGAGCTGTTTCACCCTTTTTCCATGCGGAGAGAGGTCTCCACCAGGGGTGCCCACTTTCCCCCCTTCTTTTTCTTCTGGTGGAGAAAGGCTTGAGTAGGTTACTTAGGGAGGCTCGACGGTTGGGAAATTTGAATGGTATCCAGATCTCTCAAGACCTTCAGATTACGCGTCTATTATTTGTGGATGATGTACTTATTTTCTGTTCTGGAACTATTCGGGATGTGGATACTATCACTGATTTATTGGCTCTTTTCACTACCGCTACTGGAATGGAAATCAATGAGGGTAAATCCACTTTGTCGTTTCACAAGTTGGAAGATGTTGAGCTGCGACATATCTCAGGTACTTTTCCTTTTAGATTGGAGGCTTTAGAAGGTGGCTTAAAACATCTTGATTTTTTCTTAAAACCAAACGACTACCTTAAGAAGGAATGGAAATGGTTGCTGGAGAAACTAGAAAAGCGTTTGAAATCCTGGAGCCACAAATGGCTATCCAGAGCTGGCAGACTAGTTTTGGTAAAAGTTGTTCTTGAAGCAATTTTTGTTTATTGGATGTCTCTCGCTTAGATACCAAAAGGCATTCTGGAGGCAGCCCGAAGGATCTGTTTTCGGTATCTCTAGATTGGTAATAAGGATGCCCAAGTGACCCCATGGGTTAGGTGGGAGAAGATAGATGTGCCCAAAGGTTTGGGGGGGTGGGGCCTCAAAAACATCTTACTGTTTGCCAAATCCCTAGCTGCAAAGGGTGGGTGGCGTTTACTGAATGCGGAAAATTTGTGGACTCGAGTGGTGGTTGAGAAGTACATAGCTCCAGATTCAGTGGAATATTGGATCAGAAGGGACATTAAATCTCATATGGGGGATTCGGTCATATGGAAGGCGGTTGTAAAATCTTTTGATGTCATTGAAGACAGTATAGCTTGGAATATCAGAAATGAGAGGAAGATTAGGGTTGGGGAGAATCCCTGGGTTGGGTGTAATCAACAGCATAGGCTTTCAGAAAACCTGGTGGAGTCTTTAAGAGAAAGGGATACCTTTTATCTCTTTCAACTAGCTGCTCCGGTGTAGGCCAACAGATGGACCCAATCCTGGTGCCAGCAAGTACTTTTGAGTTACCAGAACAGGAGGAGGAGGAACTAGCCAGATTTGTTGGAATACTGAAACTTGCCTAGGTTCAGCTGCGGGATAGAGATGATGAGCTCGTGTGGGACTCGGCCCCAAGTGGCAAATATACCCCTAAGGAGGGTTACTTAAAACTCAGTGCTTTTGGGTTCGAGCATGCACTAGTCTGGTGGTGGAAGGTTTTCTGGAAGATTCATAGCCCCCCCAAAACAAGGCTTTTTATGTGGTGTGTTCTAGAAAATAAGGTTCCATGCTGGGATAATCTACTTAAGAGAGGGTTTCATGGCCCGAGGTGGTGTGCATTATGCAAGGCATACGGGGAATCTGTAGCGCACCTTTTCTTAAATTGTCCATACTGTCAGTAAGTTTGGAATGAATGTGTAAAGATCTTGGGGTTGGGACCAGAATGTAGATGGGAAGGGGCCTCAGTACTCTTAGCTTGGGAAAATTGAAGGAGGGATGAAAAGGTGGATGTGATGAAACCTCTTCCTCTGTTGGTAAACCGGGGTGTTTGGTTGGCCAGGAACAACTTTGTTTTTAATGATAAAGTATGTACCCCAGCTATAACTGCTAGCTTGGCAAGTGGGATTGTTCAAGCTTTTCCTCCTCATATCAGGGTGAAAAAACAGAGAGAAGTTATGGCCTTAAATATTGATAGAACTGCTCCTTGGGGTTTCTTCGATGAAGCTTCTCAAAATAACATTTGCAGGGGTGGAGCGATTTTTTATCTGGCTGAAAATCATTCCTTTGAACTGATAGTAGGATTGGGGGAAAGCAGTAACAATTATGCAAAACTACTCAGTTTAAAACTTTTACTCATTTATGCAGTAGAGAAGGGGTGTAGAACTTTAAATATTTTTGGTGATTCGCTAAATGTGATAAATTGGATCAAGAGGATTCAGCACTGCAGAGACTTGAGGCTTGCGAACATTTTGTTATCTATTTTGACAGTCATAGATACATTTGATTCTTTCTCATGTGAACATGTTTACAGGGAAAACAACTGCGAAGCAGACTTGGCCTCGAAGGGGGGGCTCCAGCTGGATACGAGCTTGTGGAAGATTAAAGAAAGGTTAGATAATATCGTTTATGAATTTTTCCATCGACCTTTTATTGAGGTGGGAGAACAATTATAATTTTTGCTGTGGGCACTCTATTATATCAGTTGTTTTTATGCACATCATTACTGAACTTCAGGGCAGGTTTTTTGCTAGGGAAGGTCGGCCCTATGGCTGCTGACAGTTCTTCACTAGCAGTCGGTTTATTGGGACAGACCTGGGTATGTATTTTGTGGGATAGAATGCAATATCTTGGCTCTCTGGATCCAGGACTATATGTGTGGATCGTTTATGGACTGATTTCAGTTACTCCGTGACCATACTTTTAGACTGGTCCTTGTTTGATGACTGTTTTGCTTCAGTTTATCTATGTATGCTATGAGTCTGGTTTTTTATAGCTCATATTGTGATGATGTTTCTTTCTCTTTCACATATATGCAGAAATGTATATCTACAAAATGTAATTTTACTCTCTTTGGATGATATAAAATTATGGTTTTTTTCCAAGGAGAAAAAAATATATATATATATAATTTCACAATTTTTAATATTTTTAAATATTAACCTTTAATATATACATTGGTATGGATACAAAGCCCTTCATATTAATATAATAATTTTTACTTATTTATATTAAAATTTATTTTTATATTATTTTTATTTTCAAATTAATTTTGAATAATTTTTTTTTAAACTCAGCTCTTAAATTTCAAGCAACTCTTGTATTGTAATTTTAATTGTTTTTCTAATATACTATGTTATATTTTATTTTAATTGTTTTTTAAATAACAAAAAACTATAAAAAAAATACCATTACTCTTTAACCACTAACATAAAATAAAAAATAAATTTATTTATTTATTTTGAAAACTCGTAAAATAATATATATTTTGAAAAAAAAACAAATTTTATTTAAAAAACTTGTAAAATAATATATATTTTCAAAACTTTAAAGAATATTACAAATAGTCAAATTAATCTTAAATCGATGTTGTTTTTTACTATAAATTGAAATGTCTAGTCCACCTTTCTTTGTTAAAAAAATGAAGAATCATAACTTTAGATCCTTCATGAAACGAAAACACGCTACCAAAATCTATAATTAATCCACAACATAGGTCCATTTTATTTAACTTGTTTATTAATAATATTATTAAAGTAGTTTATTTATTTTAAGTTTTGGATTCTCAAATACTTTTATGACATCGAGATTATGCAATTTCTATAGCTAATATACTTGATTCTCAATTTTTTAAATATTTCCAATTAGACTCCAAACAAAACAAGATGGAAAATATAGGAACGGGCATGAATCCGGCATAACATTTTTTTTGGGAAATGATAATTTGTAGTGGTTAAATTGCAATTTTAACTATTTTGGTAGTTTTAAAATCCATGATTTAGTTTAAGACGAGCATCACTATTCTTGTAATTGCAAAATTACGAATGGAACAATTTTTAAGAACAATTTTAACTGGTTTTCAACAAAAATTCATCGAAAAAGCTAGGCTTTTAATTATCTTTTATCCTACCAAATTTTTTTAAAAATAGAATATTTAAACCGTATTTGTGCTTCAAGTTGTGTATATTCAAGTAGAACGAAAAATGATATTCTATTTGTGCCCCCATTAAAATCTAGAGATTTTAATAGATTTTAATGGTCATTTAAAGAAAATTTGATCATCAACATTTGTCACGATCACAACACTATCAGTGAAGTAGACTCTAAGTTGAATGCACTAACTTCAAAGTAGAGCTAAAACTATATAAAGAGATTTTAGTGGTTCTCGAAGGAAAATCTAATCATATATGCTTGTATGTTTCCAGAGTGTTTGAACATTATGTTAAATTTTATAGAGTTTCACGATGTGGTGGTTTTCGAATGTACATTTTATTTATCTTCAAGAACCATATAAAGTTATTGTAAATAAAAAAGAGGGAAAAAATAGTTTTTAATAAAATATAAAATTTTGATTATCTACTAAAATAGTTAAAATTAAAATAAAATGTAATAATAAAAATAAATTTAATTTTAAATTAATTTTTTTTTTATGAATACATTTCTCCTTTTGTTTATGTATCTATTATTCTTCTATTAAACAATTTATTATTATTAATCTCATTAAAGTCTTTATGATCAATTTATTTCAAGAATATTATAATTTATTTATCATTATATACTCCATACTTTTGTCTTGTCAATTTTATTAATTTATGTATTTTCCACTTTATTGCTCCTCCCTTGTGTCTATTTTATTTTATTTAACATAAATTCGGTTTCTATTCTTCACGCACATAAGAAGATTTCGAGTTGTTTTTTTGGTAAGGCCTTGGGGAGAAAGAGCTTATGGCACTGCCATTTTTTATGATTTGTGGGGCGCCATTTTTTTTTTGTTAACATGAACTCAAAGATTTTTCATTATAGAAAAAAGTTGCACACAGTCATTTATTACAAAATCTTGTAGGTTGTTTGATATGAGCAAGCATCAAAACTGGGAAGACAAGAGTTAAAACTGTTTGAAATTTGCTAGAAAAATTGCTTTCCTTCCTACATTTCGCCATATTTGAGGATAGGTAAACCTTGACAAACTAGAGATTAAGCAAGATTAAAAAAAACATTAACAGAAAACAAAGGCAGACCTACTTCTTTTTCATGCCCTCCATGCCTAGGAGTGTCTTGGAGACCAAAACTTCTTCCATGGGCTGTGCTCCGAAATCCGTTGGCGCATAAAACGGGCTGCTCTGAGACAAGTTGATCACCTTCAATAGGTCTTCCGAAAGCCCGCCCATCTTCCCCATAAGTTCTTGAATGTCCCTTTCTAAATCATTTATCCGCGAGTTTTGACATGCGAGTTGGTTGATGACATAATCGATATCAATAGAGGTTTCCTAATTTTGTTTCAAACCTCCGTATACTACCTCAAAACCTTGCACAAATGGTGTTTGAAGTCCTCAAATCCAACCTTAAGACTATTGCTCTCATCTTGCATTTCTGAACCCATCACCGAATAATCAACTAGAGACCACGAATTGAGAGAGAATTACAGATCGAGAGAGTTCTGAGATGTGAGAGTTACACTGCACCAGTCTCTGAAAGTGCCCCAAAAAGAAAACAAATGGTCTTTGCTTGGTTGGGAATCCATCTTAATAGCCAAACCACATGTGTGAATGCTGTGAACGGAGGTCATATCTAAATGCAGGGTCCCTTCGTCATTTAATCCATTACCTTCCGTCACATGGCTTGGAGCATGCACTAGGCCACGTGTCAAGTTATCTCCTCGATAATAACGACTATAACATGGGGGTGTGAACCATAGTCGTGGGTGAGAGACTAGGGCTTTGGCCTCCTAGCATAAGTCATGGAATGGCATGAAATTTGGTTTCTTTACTGGCATGGGTTATTAAACCTGGCTCCAACAGAGTGCCTTTATTTTCTAGGAGGTCAACATCCCGATTATTGCCTCTAAGAACATGGAAGGAGAGTGCCTCTATTTTGTCGGAGGTAAAGGTGATCCTTTCATAAATTATTTTGCATCGGATGTTACCTTTCCTGTATCCAAACCTCATATTTTGAATAACCTATCTTGAATCACCGATGATAACTATTTTGCTTATGCCTTTCCTAGCGATGAGTTCAAAATCAAGCATAAGTGCCAACCACTCTACTTCATTATTGGTCTTATTCCCCAGACCCCAACATTTCCTCCATGATCAAATATTATCCTTCTCGTACCTGCCTCCCCTGTTTTGTGGGGCGTCATTATGAGAGGTATATATGTGCAATTTGGCATTGTGGTGAACTGGATTTGCCAGGACCTAAAATCTTCAATGACGGGCTCAAATATTTGGAATGGTATTACCAACTCTGTTAAGGTTTTTACTAGTTGGTTAGCCTGGAAACTCGATAATGGTATGCAAGTTTGGATTTGGAGGGACCCCATTATTGGTGGAGAACATTACTCCATTTTATCGTAAGGATTAGTTCATCAACGTCGAGAGCGAGGTATTTTAGTCCTGACCCTGGTTTTTTTATAAGACCACTGCAATTCAGGGGGATAACTTCTAGAGATCGACCTTGAATTTGGCTATGCTGGGGGATTCGGCTATTAAATGGAATCCTTAAATTTTTGGATTAAATCACTTAGGCATATGTTTATCCTCCATGGAGGATTCTCTCCTCTAGTCGTGGAATGTTTACAATGGTCAGATCGCTACTAAATTGGCATATGATGTGATAGATGTGGCTAAATGGGAAGGACAGGCAAAATGGTGGAAATCAAACTTTGGAAATGGAGTTGTCCTTTGAAAATTAAATGTTTATGTCAGATTATTATTGAACAAAAGGTCCTAACATGGGAGAATGTTGTTAAAAGGGATGGCGATCAATATATATTATGCAGCGTAGCATTAAATGCGGCGGCGGCTGCGCTATATACCATCGGATGTCAGGCATACTGAGATCCGACGGTATGCAGCGCAGCCGCCACCGCATTGAATGCTGCGCTACATAATATATATTGATCGTCGGGATGGCGATCAATATATTGCAGGCATAAAGTGGAAAATATTCAACATCTTTTTGTTACCTGTCAATTTATGTTGTCGTTTTGGTAGGAGGTGTCCCATTCTAATTTATTAACAAAATAATGGGGTGGGTGTAGGTACTTTTGAAGAGAGTTTATTGCCTTGGAACTTGAGGGACATTCATTGACATGAACTACATGTTTTTGTCAACTAGTCTATATGGAAGCACTACAATTTGGTTTTATTCAAGAATCGACCTAGAAATTTGATGAAGGTATGTCACTTGGCATTGGTTTTATCAAAATATTATCATCAACGATCAAAAGGAAAACACCAACAACATATTAGTCCTCCCTTATTTGATGTGATTTTCCCTTTTGCCTTCTTCGATGGTTCATCAAAACTGGGTGGTGAGTTATCTAGTGTAGGGATGGTTCTAAAATTATCTACCTTTCATTTTTACAAGTTATGGATGGGTTGCGGCAGGGGCACAAATTCCATAAGTAAACTACTTGCATTATGAGGTCTAATTCACTTTGTTATTCATCTGGATATTAGGTGTTTGATGGTTTCTAGGGACTCAAAGGTCATATTGGATTGGGCTCAACATAAGTGCAATATGTGGGTAGTGGTGTTGGACTAGTGGCATGACAAATTTGGATTCCTTTAATTGTCCTTTCCAAGTCTTCAGCTCCACCACGTTGATCATGAATACAATTAAGAGGCTGACTACTTATCTAAGCAGGCTCTCTCCTCCAAAGTTGGCATTATATTTTTTGAGGAGTGGCGAGAATCAAATATACAAGCTCAAGTATCTATGTATTTTTGTTAACATATTTTTGTTACTTCTATTATGTATTGATGTCATGATTCAGTTTTCCATGGGTTGGAGACTAGTTTTATTTGTATTTGTTCAAAATTGTGACTCTTAAATTATCACTTGAGATGCAATGTAATACTCACTATACTACATTGCGCTGAGAGAAGTATATATTATTTTTTTGTTGGTAGTCATGAGAAGATTGAACTTGAATTGTAATTGATCATTACTAAAATTTCTCTGTATACTTTGATTTCAAAATTAAATAACAAGTATAGTATTTTTCTATGTGGAAAAAAAAGTCAATTCATGATTATTAGTTTACTTATTTATTATACCTCTACCTATTAGGATTTATAATCCTCCCTTGTCCAAACCGTCTATTAGATTATATTTTCCTAACTTAGGAGTCATTTAGTTATTATTGGGTCCACTAGTACCATTGGGTCCACTTGGCCTAATGGGGACACATGTACTAGTCACTAGAGAGTGGGGAACACCAATAGAGGCTAACTGGAACTGACTGCACTTGCATGCATCAATTTAGGCGCCTCCTAGACCAATCCCTACATTTTAGGAGCCACTGGGAGTGTCGACACCAACCTCCTTCAATTGTTGGCAGTTGGTAACTAGTTAAGCTTAGTTATTCTTCAGTTACATTCAGTTAGTTCTCCTCCAGTTCAGTTAGCACAAGTTCTCACCTACTTCTCACCTACCACTGCAGTTAGACTAGTTTAACTGATTATAACTAATTGAGAGACTGGATTAGACATTTGGAGTTAGCCAGTTGAACTTCGATAGTGATTTAGACACTTCTAGTTAGACATGCAGTCAGATATAGTTAGATTCAGTTGGTGGATTCGAATCCTATCCACATCATTCGAATTCCTCTTTATGTAACACCATTGTAACACTGGATTCTTTAATGAAGTTGATACTGAAATTAACTGTGAGATTTGATTTGTTCAGTGTGTATTTTTCATTCCTATTCACTACATAATAATTAAGAATCTAATTGCACTCGTTGCTTGATGATATAATGGAACAACAATTCTAATATGGTATTAGAGCCATCTCAAGAAAGCTTTGAGTCTTTCTACTCTTCATTGTACATTAAAAGCAATTGGGTTTCCACAGAAGTCCCACAAAGATTTCCTTGCTTCCTCTAAATTTATTCAGAATGGCGGTGCGGATGTGACAGACCGTGAAAAAGTGTACATGTTGAGAGGGAAGGCTTGATTCTAACATAGTTCGAATGGTTTTGGTTTTGCAGTGAATTTCTACATGTGCTACGTAGCTTGTGTGAAGATATTGTCTATTCAGTAAGAGAATTATGGATTCTCAACCCTCCACACCTCGGATCCTAACACCCTTCAATTATGTTGATTGGAGGGAAGATATGCAAGTTTCCTTACGCAACAAGGGATACTTCAGGATAATACTTGGAAGGGAGGTTGAGCCCCATCATCCAGCTGAGAAAAACAAGTTTTTGAACTGCTTAGATGAAGCTTTTGGTTATATATGTACTCATATATCCAGAGATCTCCTCTTTCACCTTGAAGGTTTGAGGACTCCCAAAGAATCTTGGGAGAAGCTTGAAGTCTTGTTTGGAAAGCAAGATGAGCTTCAGGGACACATTTTGGGGAACGAGTTGATAACTTACATCCCAGCAGTTTTGAGATGATACAACAATTCTTTACTAAATTCAAGTCTCTTGCAATTCAATGCAGACAGTGCGGAATATAAAGAAAGGATGAACAACATGTGCTCTCCATACTCAACAAACTAAGTACTAAGTATTCTGTATTTGTCTCAATCTTCCATTTTGGAAGAGCTTCCATTCCCAATTGGAATATGCCCTCACTTGATTCCTTTGTCGAGTCCTTAATACAGGAGCAAGAGAAGTTGGTCTAGATAGAAATCATCCAGAATTCCAAAAACCAAGCTCTCATAGTGGCAGAATCTACCAAAGCGCAAGCTAAATGGAGACCTAAGGGGAAGGAGACAAAAGCATTTGATTCGAAGCCTAAAGAGAATAAGAAGAATTCTGAAGGAGCTTCAGGTTTCAAGAAGAAGAAAAAGTTTGAAAAGAAGGTGTGTCCATATTGTATGAGGGGTTTTCATCGAGAAGACTCTTGCATGAAGAAGACCCTCGATCAGTTGAAAGCTCTCTGTGTGCAGAACAATGTTGCCCTTCCGCAAGGTGCAGAGATGTTTGATGATGGAGAGCATACTGAAGAGCATGACAGATTCCATGCCTTGAAGGCAAGCCTCACTCCGTCGAAGGCTTACTTGATAGATTCTGGAGCATCCAACCACATGGTTGCTTCCAGGGATTCCTTCACTACTTTCAGTCTATCAGGAGGAGCTAGCACTCATATGGGATATGAATCCCCAATCCAAAATGTAGGGAGAGGTTCAGTTAAAATCCAGCATGATGATTTCATGTCCTCTCCTACAACAAATCAAATTGTTGAAGAAGAAGAAGAAGCATAATCTTCCACACATCCAATTCGAATTGAAGAAAGTCTCCTTGGAGTGCCTCCTTCTCTTGCTGCTACGGAAGTTTATGAGATCTTTGATATCTCATATTCTCATATGGATGATCCAGAAGAAGGCATTCAAATATCTGTTATTGAAGAAAAACTCTCCTTCCATTCTATGCAAAAATTCTCCAGTGATTCTTCTATTTTAAATTATGTGCATAGTTTACCAGTGATTATTTCAGAAAATGAAGAGGAATTTGATTTCTCTATCTCTATTGATGTTGTTGGTGTGAAGATACATAATACCATGGATATTTTGGAAATAATATCAAATTGTAGAAGTGATCCATTCACTCTCATTGATATAGATCTTCCAGTAAATTCCTACATGATTGCATGCATCAATTCTCAGAATTTTGAAGAAGGAGAAAATTGTGCATCTACCATCTCGGTGGAGTACACTCTTGGATCTTATATGAACCTATTTTGATATGATATGATCTTATTTGGATCTAATATGATATTATTTGATTCAATTTTCAAGTTTCAAGAGATTTCAGTAATGCTTGTAGCTGCTCTCACCAATTTTGGTGTGAAAAATCAAGTACTGCAAGTCTCCTTCAAGATTATTGATGGGGATTTGATGTCATTCCACACTTTTGGATTTGATATATTTGGATCTGATCTCATATTATGTGGTTCTAGTGTTAAGTTCCAATATTCTTTAGTCATGCTTGTAGCTGGTCTCATCAGTTTTGGTGTGACAAATCAAGTACCGCAAGTCTCCTTCAAACTTGCTGCTGGGGATTTGATGTTAGTTTCCTCTTATGAGTTTGCTGATATTATATTTTGTGAATCATTGATTATTTCTGAAGCTATATCATATTATGGAGCTCAATCATTCTCTCTCAATAGTCCTAGGGCTTCTCTATCTATCTATTTGATTACATGCTCATCTACTCACGGAACTAGTAAAGATGGAGACATTATGCATTCACCTGGACACTTGATCCTAACACTTGGGGATGATTTTACCTTACATGGTTTAATGTTTAAGGCTGAAATATATCAGTTGCTTGGGTGTTCCTCACATGGTTCGAATTCTCAAGCACTTTTTCTCTCTCATCAGTTGATTTCAGTTGCTCTACATGGGTCCAATTTTCATCTTGCAATTGTCTATATTTCTGATTCAGTTCAGCATTCTATTCTTCTTCCAAAGAGGAAGATTCCTACAGACATAATCACTTAGTTTGGATTCAGAGGTTCACATGCACAGATTCAGGATGCTTTTGCACAAAAGAACCAGAATACTGCTTTGTTGTTGCATAGTGCTGCAAACTGCAACAAACGATTTTGCAATTTTTTAACTTGTTTTTCTTGATTCCTGCTTATTTTGAGAGGGGGGGTGGGGGGGGGGGGTTCCCATGAGGTTTTCCCCTATTTCCTTTGTTTATTAAGCAACATTTTTTATCTTTTAGATTGTATATGGGTGACTTTTGGCCTTATTTCTAGGGCCCACAGTTGTCCAAGTTAGGATTCAGGGGGGTGTTAGGATTTATAATCCTCCCTTGTCTGAACTATCTATTAGATTATATTTGCCTAACTTAGGAGTCATTTAGTTATTATTGGGTCCACTAGTACCATTGGGTCCACTTGGCCTAATGGGGCCACATGTACCAGTCACTAGAGTGTGGGGAACACTAATAGAGGCTAACTGGAACTGACTGTACTTGCATGCATCAGTTTAGGCGCCTCCTAGACCAATCCCTACATTTTAGGAGCCATTGGGAGTGTTGATACCAACCTCCTTCAGTTGTTGGCAGCTGGTAATTAGATAAGCTTAGTTATCCTTCAATTACATTCAGTTAGATCTCCTCCAGTTCAGTTAGGTCCAGTTATGCATGGCTGCACATGGGAAGGCGCTAGTTCTCACCTACTTCTCACCTAACACTATAGTTAGACTAGTTTAACTGATTATAACTAATTGAGAGACTGGATTAGACATCTGGAGTTATCCAGTTGAACTCTAATAGTGATTTAGACACTTCTAGTTAGCCATGCAGTCAGATACAATTAGATTTAGTTGGTGGATTTGAATCCCATCCACATGATTCGAATTCCTCCTTATGTAACACCATTGTAACACTAGATTCTTTAATGAAGTTGATACTGTAATTAACTGAGCAATACTTGTCTGTTTCCTGTGAGATTTGATTTGTTCATTATGTATGTTTCATTCCTCTTCACTGCATAATAATTAAGAATATGATTGCAGTCATTGCTTGATGATCTAATAACACAACAATTCTAATACTACCATCCTTATTACTTGATTTATTATTGTTAATGCCTTTAAAGATTTAATTAACTTTCTTAAACTTCCTTCTTATGATCACTCTTTATATTATATTATCACAATTTTTCTTATTCTGGCAAGTTTTTGACCGAAATCCGGTGATTTTTTTTTCCTTTTTTTCCTTTTTAAATATGGATTCTATGTTCTTTAAATCATGTTTTGTAACACTGAATTTGTGTGTTATGGAAGAATCCATATCCGGATAAAGAAGTTACCCATCTTCGTAGTGGATAATATATATTTAATAAAATGATTGATGATATTTTACAATTGAAAGCCTGCTTTTAAATATGGCTTAGGCACCTATTGGGAGGAGTCATGTCCTCTTACGGTAATTAGTAATTATTAGTTGATTATTAATTTATATGTTGTTTATGTATTGTGTATTTATTATTATTATTTATGTAACATTACCCTTCCCTTGAGGGAAGCTTTGTCCTCAAAGCTAAAAGTGTTGGATGCTTTCTTATTGTGGGTTGTGTTTGAAGTGGTGACTAGAACACTGCAATCTTGGATTGATTTCGTTCTATGGACATGATTTTGGACCTTGTGTTATAATCCCTTCTGCTTAAGTGGCCAGTTTTTGAAACAATACAACTTGTACTTATTGGTTTTCTATGTCGTCTTTTGGATTCCATTTATGAAGAATTGTCGATCTTCACTTCCACTTTTTGCAATTCCTAAACATGTGGATGCAATAACTATTGTGTCATCTGGTTCGACAACAATGGACCGACTATATTCAACATTATTTGGAATGTAACCAGTAGTTGAAAAGAGCACCACGTCTACATAACTATCTACACTTGTGTTTGTAGAACCATCAAAAATTCTTTCATCCAGTTTAAGTAGGTATTGAATACTTCCCTGAATTTCAACTCCATAAATCATATCATTAGATTTATCTGGAAAAAGTGGTTGAGAACAGTGTGCAAGTGTTTTTTCCGTTACACATGTGGGCACATTTTCATCTTTATTGACATGAAAACTTGATGGTGATATGGAACTAGTTTTGTTATTGAATTTGATGTTCAATACATCAATTCCATCACTTTCTTGTTCTTTACCATGATTTTCTTGCAAGCTTTGAAAATTGGATTGGGATTTAATTTCCAAGTCTTTGTCTTGGGAGGCCTCTAGTTCGCTTTGTTGGTTTATTTCATTGAAAGTCTTGTCCACAACTTATTCATTTGATTGTTCCTTACGGTCAAGTACTTCTTCCATTTTCCACATAAATCGATTCAATTCAATTCTCCTTTAAATGACTTCATGGTTAATGTAAGAGTTTAATAGTTAATTAATAATAAATCCAATTAACTATTAAAAAATATAGATAACCATTATTATTATTTTATAAATAGTAATAGTAATAATACTATACATATATATAGTTTATTTTTTGCATGAATGTGGGAATTAGGGCTTAATAAAACCTTGTGTGGTTTATAAAACCAAGGTTTGGTTTTATTGATATATATATATATATATATATATATTCCATTCTTTCTTCTTTCTTCTTTCCTCTTTTTATGGATCTTCTTATCTTCTTCTTTTTTACTTTTACTTTTTTCTTTTTACTTTCTTTTTTTACGAAATAAAATTTATGGCCAAAGGCCCGAAATCAAGCCCAAGATGGGTCTTTGATACCACTGTAACACCAAATCCATGTGTTATGGAAGAATCTATATCCAGATAAAGAAGAGATCCATCTTCATATTGGATAATACATATTGAATAAAATCATGATGACATTTTACAATTGAAAGCATGCCTTTAAATATGGCTTAGGCACATATTGGGAGGATTCATGTCCTCTTACGATAATAGTAATTATCAGTTGATTATTTTATTTTTTTGTAAATATAATATTGTATTGGTGTGAAATTAACGATTACATGGGCTCCCAAAACATAGGCCACAACATATCCGAGCCAAACTGTCACTTCCCCGACCCTTCGACCGGCGAAGAGGACGCTACTAACACCAAACAAATGGGCAAACAGCCCCATGAACACGAACAAGGATAAATGCTAATATTAAAAACTTAACATAATGCATACTAAGATGCATAAAACATACAAGGATACACAGTTACTCAACATTCAATGGAAGCAACACACACATGCCAGCATTTAACATGTTCATCATAATTCATGGAACAATAGATATAATTGCAGAGGTGAAACAGTTAGAAGTACTTATCTTTTAATGAAGAACTCGCCCCGCAACCAGCTACGTCACTGCAATGTTCCACCCAACCACAGGCCAGCGTGCTCATCAATCTCTCAGCAACACTGCCACCCCCGAGTTGGGCATGATTCCTCAAGGACTAAGGGTCAATGCAGGCTTACACATAGCCAAGGTTTTCCAAGCAGCCAAACCCACACAGTAGGGTTCATCAGGTTGTCAAGGAGCTAGGATAGGCTAAATGCCAAGCTGGTGGCCTCAACACCAACTTCTCATGCATACACAGCCTCTAATCCCACTCTCAACAGTCCGAAGACCAACAACTGCCTACTACAGCAAAACAATCCCTTCACAGCTCTGTGAAGAAGGCAAAGACAACCAGGTGCCAATCCCAACCAACAGGTGAAACAGCTCAAGTCCTCAAGACAATTTAGATTTGTTCTTGGCCCTAGCATGGCCAAAACAACACAACGCAACACCCAAAAGACGTCCACAGCCTTAGCATCTAAGAAGCAACCCAAAACCAGGGCAAATCGACAGCCCAACACACAATGAAAACTATGGCTACTTTACACAGTCCCAAAATAGAGGAGAATCCAAACTCCCAGCGTGGACAGAGGAAAACACAAACGCAGACCACAGCAGACAGCATACACGACCACAATCGATAAGGAGACATACACATACCACCAAAACCGGTATGGGACACACATGCACACAGCCCCGAGCGTGAATGGCTCCTGCACTCGAGAATCCTGAGTGATAGCCACGATTTCACCCGCTCCCTGCGTGAGGAAAACCAACACAAAATTCTTGTGCGTGAGAAGAGGAGAGAGAACGTCCGACAATGGTGAAGGCAAAAACACCAACTCTATGCGTGATCAAGAGGAAAGAACACCACCCCCCGACTGGTAACTGGGGCAAGAGAGAGAAGAAGGTGAACCCCCAAACAGAAATCGCACACCCCCTTCACTCAGCCCTGCGCGAGGAAGATGAACTGGCCTCCTCCTCCTGTGCGTCCTTGCGTGAGAGTGAACAACTCCGCTTATGCACGCGGATGAACAGACAATCGTAAGGAACGAACAGACCAAATCCTGTGGAGGTTGGAATCGTGGGAGAGCGGAGTCAATGTTTCTTCTGCCCCATGCGACGTGAAGAGGAGAGTCTGCTGGTGGAGTGGGCACGTGGGCAAGGACTGACAGTCCTGCCACAGCCACCACTACTTAGCAATAACTGCCCCCAACTAACAACAACAAGACATTAAAGAGGTTGGATGAGACAAGGGAAGATGGCAATTCAAACAAGGTGGTAACACATGGGTTCCC
>LPNX010714529.1:303729-344088 GCA_001517045.1 Pseudotsuga menziesii
TTCACTTCACCGTGAATGTTGGACCAATCCCTCTTGGTCATGACACTTAGTGTCTCCGGTCTATTCCAGACCTCTCAATCATGGAGTCTCTCCACATGGTTTGTCTCGGCTGCTAGGAACCTTACGGTCTCACTAGCACCTTTTTCATTTCCGCTCATTCCGAGCTTTCTAGGATAGTCACATGTCCACATGCACCCCTAGGATGCTCTCATAGTCCTCGCTCCCAGCGATACCTATATCCAAACATTGAATAGATTCACATGTTTAGTTTATTCTCATCGGTTTTATCGCTAGAACAAGAGCTTAAAACATCATAACCAAATCATATACACATGTATATTCATAAGCAAAATAATCCAATACTTATCTGTATTGTGCATTTCCTCGTTGGTCCACAGGATCCTGCTTCACTTTGCAAGCCTTGGGATCGCCTATGGACTTGGATGTTAGGTCAGCACGCAGGCTTCTCCTCAACATCAAATAATTAGTGTCCAGCCAGCACACAATCATGTTGACTGGGCTTGGAACTTTACCATGACCATTTCTAGGTCTAGGATCTACTATGGATCCTTAGGCATATAACAGCCCAACATACACTTCTATCAACAATACCCCTTACTCCACAACCCATCACAACAACCATTTTCCTTTTCTCTTTAGGGTGCAACACCCAACTGCATCTATTTAGCCTGTCAACACAAGCAATATAAGCAACTCATCAGCATTATTGCTCTAAAATTGTAATCATATTTCATATCATTCACTATCAAGTATTGAGACACTAGGAGTGCGTCCACTCCCTAGGGTGTAATCAATATTGAAAACCCTTTCATGACTCGACATCGGAAAAGTGTGCACCCCTTTCCGATGTTAGCCATGTAGGCCCTATTCATACTCAAGCAATCGGTCATCATGGAAATAAAATCAAAACATGTTTTGCATATTGAATTCAACAATCAAACATGCATATTCTTAGCAAGGGTCACAGAACACTTATCCATTTGCCGACGCAGTATTCTTTCGTTAAGAAGGAATGGGGCTCCCTTCTCTGAGTTGACAGTCCCTCGGTTAGCCATATCAACTCCTTTTTACATTTCATATCCACACATGTCTTACCGACATAATTTATACCATCTCACTCATGTTGCTACCAAACATGTAGTGCAGATGAGACATTTCCAAAATGTCCAATGGAGTTTCACCCGAAACCCATTTCCAAGATAAGGGAGAACCTTCCCATGAAGTTTGGCTCTTGCAGGCCATCACACATGATCTTCCTGCAGTGTGTACCCCTGGCACATTCATCAAATAGCCAAACAGTCAATCATTATCTGATAATACAATCCAAATTGATTGTTCCATAACCAAGCAATGACATTAGTAATCAAATTCAATAGGAATTTGCAATTCTGTCTACTACAGAAATTAGTTTGCTTAGTAATGAGGTGATTCTCATTTGTGGGTCTCTTGTAAGCAGCACCACTATGCCCATTATAATTTTATGCTTCTAGCATAATATGAATACCCACTTACAATGCGTCCTCCTAACACAATCTTATGCAAGCCAACAGTGATTAGTAGTCATCAGCAATTTCTTAAATCCGAAATTCACGATTCAAATTTAACAACCCATTATGCATACCAACTATTTTCACAGCCATGAGACTCTTCTCATAAGGTTTGGCTCTTTCACATGGTAGATTCCGGCATTTGTCATGGTCTTACTCTCATTGCCATGCTCTAAATAATCTACCTGAAACCTGAGCTTCAATCAACCAAGCACTTGGTAAGTCTGGATGCATATAACCTTTTCATTGCTACAACCATCACTGAAGCATTTTCAGAATTTATAAAATTCAAATATTTCCAGCTGTTAATCATATCAAAATTACCAAAACTCATTTACTTCATGCAATCATTATCATACTAACATTTGCAAGGTATAGTCACATCATTCATGCAATGAAATGAAATGTTTAGATACTCCTTACTTCACAAGCGTATCATTTGTACCACCTTGCTCTTCCATAGAGCATTTCCGGCAGCCAATTGATCATGACTATCCTCTTTATGCACTTACTATCCTGCATTCGTAACAGCCTTTGAAATGGTTCCTGAATTGTCATCAATTCATCATTTCAGCCATAAGTTATTCATAGTATCACATGCACTCATCTCAAGGAATTCATGCAATGCATCACAACATTTGCACCCATACTTATGCAATCAGTCACTTACACCCTTCATATGCATACATTCAATGCATAACTACAAGATTCATAAAATCTTTTTAATGCATATCCATTCAATGCTACCTTGCATTGATTCGGGAATACTATGCATTCAAACATACCATGCATGGCCTAACCATGACTACTTCATATAGGATGCATTACTATAATCAAGGTCATAAGTACTTACTTTCCTTGGGCTACTAAGCTCAATCAATATATACAGGCATGACACCTTTCTCTATGAATGCAGTATAAAATTCAAATATCCACATGGTATGAGGTCTCTTACCTTTACCATTCCATGGAATTGTTTGTATCAAAGCCTATGGAGCCATAAAAAAATTTGAAGAATTTCTCCTTCTGAGTTTTTGCAGACTCCATCGTAGCCCGTTGCACTAGGGTTACCCTTCGCTGCCCCATAAAAATTGAGTTTGAAAACCAGACGTGGAGGGGAAGCCCATGAATTACATTACATTAAAATTTTAAATACCAAAAAATTGAAGTCTATAATAAAAATAAAAATGATACTAGTGGTTTATGATGTTTAGGTATGTATTTTAAAAAAACATTAAAAAATGAGAACACTTTTTTCCCATAAAAAAAATATTACAACTCAAAATTTATATAATAAATTCCAAATTATATTATTATTTTACATTATATGCTATACATATGTGTATCATCTATGTATGATAGAGGTTCATTACATATACAATCATAATAATGTCAATAAAAACATAAGACATGTGTTATATCGGTTCAATGTTTGTCTCTGGTTTGGTTTGGTTTGGTTGGAGGTTATCTTTGGTCTGTTACCAATTTGATGTCTATATTTTATCTCTTTATCATTGTTATGGGTGTTGGGATAAGTCTTTCCGCATTGGGTTTGAAATCCCTAATGGCTTTTTTTGGAAGGGAATTCACTCTGTATTTGTAGTGAAAGGGTTTGTCCCTTGTTTAAATTGTTGGGTCGAGGTCTTATTGCAGAGGAAGGGTTTGTCCCCCAGTCCTTATTCGTCATGGGGTGTAACTTATTGTAACAATTTGTTGAGGTAGGATTTTTTTGATGGGGTAGGGTTCTGGTCCAATTCTGAATTGCGTATGTATTGGGGTCAGTTTCGATATGGCAAATATTGTTATCCGTTCTTTGTTCTTTTAGCACAAATCAGCTACTTCGATATGGATTGTTACTGGTTATGATGTTGTTATTGGCACAGAGAAATCATCTATTGTTATTGGTTATGTTTTTGTTTATGGCATTGAGAAATCATGTTATTGCTACTGGTTATGCTTTGGTTTCTTAGTGAATTTGGTGAAGTATATGGATATTGTTAATATGTTGCTTGGTGAATTTGGTGAAGTATATGGATCTTATTATGAATTATTGGTAAACTTGATCAGCAAATTTGAATTCTTGGTCTAATTATGAATTATATTTGTTGTTGTTAAGTGTTGGGTAGTTTTGATATCTACAGTTTGCTAGTCTTAGCCCTAATCAGTTTGTTAGTCCTAGGCCTACTCGAAATCTTAGTTGGGCAAATCCCATAGGCCCTAAGTTTTAGAGACATGGCTCTTATACTGAATTTAAGTAGAGGTTGAGAGTTATTTTACTCTTTTACTTACTGCATTTAGATTGTTAGACTATGTAAAATTAGTATATATATATTAAAAAGAAAATTAATAAATTGAACTTAATTGAAATTAAATAAGTATGCTAATATTGATAATTTGTTCTGCACTCCAGACATTGTTTAATGGCATAGGTCTTTGAGGTGCATAGATATTATTTGGTAGGGTGTGAAATCTCTATCCCATATTGCACTATGCATTCATTAACTTGTCACTTCATTCTTCAATTGAGAAGGTACTAGGGTGTATTTGAGACTTATTTGGATCAGAAGTTGAAACAATCTAGGAAATTATTATAACATAATAATAGAATAATTATGCTGGTGGAACCAAGTATGTATCCATCGTCTAAACTTATTAGGGATTGAATTAATGGTTTCCATCTATGCAAATCCAATAACCTTAATGTTAGGTTGAATATAATCCACATTGCATGGGGTTAGGTTGAACATAAACAATATTCTTGCTTGAGAAGGATGAGTATATCCATTGCTTAAGTATGTCCAATTTCCTACACTTGTTTGTTTCCATGTTATTTCTTTCACGTAAGGTGAAATATGGAAACTATAGTTCTAAAATATTACTACTCTCCATTTGTAATCTTGTCAAGCCCCTCCCTCCTCTCTTACTACTTGTCATTAACTACTTAAAGATTACTTAGAAGCATATGAATAATGATAAGTTGTTGATGTTTAGAATTAGATAGTGAATGCTGCAAATTTGAATGCATGCCTGCCAACTTCAAATTTTGTTGCAACCCATAATTGAGACCCTATTTAAGGTAACCAAACTTTATTTATATTAATAGGTAGGTAAATACAATGCCTCCAATTATATTGCAAAAAAAGGGCCTAGGATTTAGTCTATCGATATATAGCATATACCATGCCTAAGCTAAGCAAATACCATCCTTATGGTTGATGAGGTTTAGTATCTTCAGATTGGATTCAAATTAGAACTAATAGAACAACAAAAAATCCCTAAGTGACAAAATCCACATTCCTTGTGGCTAGGCTAAGCATACGACATCCTTATTGTCAAAGAGGTTCAGTATCTTCATTGCTCAACATTGTTGAGTTGCCTGCAATTGCTTGAGCCAAGTGGCTTGATCTGCCTAAGGTTGCTTGATCAAACTAAGTTGAGTTTCCCCCATTTGAGGCCATCTTCCTGCTTGCAACCAAGGAGGGATCGAGAAACCATAATTTTGATGTGTTCTCAATACCCTTGGGTTCACTAGAGGCCTTGGATAAACATATATTGGGTTTCCCCTTGCACTGGTAGGGATAAATTGGGGAGGTATACCTTCCTGAGGGTATTGGGGAATTTGGATGTTAATCACGTCTTGGAAGAATCGTGTATTATCTGCAGTTTGATCCAATGAGTTGGACATCATCCTATTGTGCTCAATCTTGTTGTAGTATTGTCCACCTCCTCTATCCTACCTTGATCATTTTGAAGTATATGTTGCACCTTTCTTTGTTCCCTTTCCTGCCTTGCCAATTTTCTATGCTCTTTTTCTTCCCTTTCTTTCATTCTTTGAAGCCTTTCCTACTTCCTTAGTTCTACTACAATGATCCTTGTTCTCGCCTTCTCCTGTGCCAAATCCTTCTTCCTTTGTTTTACTTCCTACATCTCCTTTTTATTTTGTTCTGCCTCTACTAATAGTGTGATGTAGTCATATGAAGTGAGTAACTATGAACTCCTGCTTAATTAAAGATGTTATGTTGTTCCTATCGATATTTGAGCTGCGACTCTCTCCACTTCCAACTTTAGGAATTAACCAAGTAATGGTGAGGTACTTGGTTCATTGGCAGGATCAACTGGGGGTAGTGCTCCATCCACATCATCTTTTGGCAGTTCATTGTCTACAATATACTCTTCAACACCCCTAACATCGACATAATAATGGACAACTTTGTTGTTCAAGGTTGCTGGCATTGAAGGCATGTTAAGGATTTCGTCATTCATGTCAGTGACAATGTTTCCATTCATATTCATAATGGATTATCCCAGCCACTTGGGATGTGATGGCTAGCTTGGCAATGCCAATTCTTCATTGTTTGATCCTAGTGCCTGACCACCTTCAATGACATTTAGATCAACAGATTTCATTATGAATATTTCCAGTAGAATATGCATGTGTTTTTGTTGATCCAACAACATCCATGTTCTCTTTGACATGTTCATGGTCATATTGAGTATCACTTACCTCTTCATCATCGTTGGCTAGCAATGCCCTTGAGAGAGGGGCAAAATGTTGCATGCATCGTTTGCATCATCTTGGCCACGTAGATTAAAGGATTGTTTGCAACCAGTATCATGTAGAAGAGCATCATAGTCTAATGGCTAGATTCCTATCCGCCTAATTCAACCTTGATGTTTGAGGGGGTGAGATCCTTTTTGAAAGATTTGCTTGCATGTTCGTCCAATTCAAGCCTTTTTACCTCCATTCCTAGGGTCTTTGCCATCTATGTTTCTCTCTCGGACTTGAAGTAAATCTTGAAAGGCCCAAACACACTCACATCAAGAGGCTACAACTTGTGAGTGGTAGCAAAGTCAACAAGTCAATGCCTATCTTGTTTGCCTCCTCAATGGTTTGTATAGCTAGGTGGTTGTCAAGGCCATAAAAAATTAGCAGGTGTCTATTTTGAGGTGAGACACCACCAGGTATAGACGCAACGCAATGAGAAATCCAATTCAAAACAATTCTTTGGTCATGCATGCATGGGGATGTGCAACCATGCATGCCCCCAATTCACAATTTTGAATATATATATTTTTAGTTGATTCTTTCCCTTGAACAAATAGAACCCAAGGATTGATGCACCTATTCCGTTTACACACAACATAATTGATACCCACTCCTTGCTCTTAGGAAAAACTTTAGGCACATTCCTGCTCCCTCTCTTGGCAATTACTCACATTCTGTAATTCCTTCATGCCCGTAACTTTGTTTCATCATAGTTCTAGATGTGGTATGGACTGTATGGATGTTTTCCATATACACTAGATAGAGTTCCATAGAACCTCGACACAATTGCAAGGCGTAGATTTAGAGCTTTGTCTCTATCAAGCCCCTATGTTGTTTGTAGGACAACATTTGGATGCCTTGGTTTAAAGCAGTCTCACCATGATTTCCTTGGGAATTCAACTTTGAAAGGATTTGCCCTTGTTTGATAGATTTGAGCAATGGTGGATTTTAGTTGAATAAGCTCTATACCATGGCCCAATTGAGCCATCTCGTTACACCAAACAACCACTTCCTCCTCCTCTTGTTCAGTCTACACTCTAAGGGTCCCTTTCCACTTTGTATGGGTGAGGCCATTTATCTAGTAATGCATGGATGTTGGTGCAATCCCATGTTTTTTCGCAGTTGCTATAACGAAATAACCATTGAATTCTACATCATATAATGCAACCAACATATCCTCTTCCATCCAACCTCTAATGGAAATTATCCTCTTGATTGAAGTTGCACCTTGAACTATGGTTGATGGTGGAACAACACCAACAACCTCTGCCTCATTTGCCTCTTTAACATCCTTGGGAGCATTATTGTTGGCAACATTCTGGCCTCTGTCCTCATCTAACTCAATGCCTATCTTGTTTTCCTCCTCAATGGTTTGTATAGCTAGATGGCCTCCAGGGCCATACAAAATCAACAGATGTCTATTTTGAGGTGAGACACCACCAGGTATAGACGCAACACAGTGAGAAATCCAATTCAAAACAATTCTTTGGTCATGCATGCATGGGGATGTGCAACCATGCATGCCCCCAATTCACAATTTTGAATATATATATTTTTAGTTGATTCTTTGCCTTGAACAAATAGAACCCAAGGATTGATGCACCTATTCTGTTTACACACCACGTAATTGATATCCACTCCTTGCTCTTAGGAAAAACTTTAGGCACATTCCTGCTCCCTCTCTTGACAATTACTCGCATGCTGTAATTCCTTCATGCCCGTAACTTTGTTTCATCATAGTTCTAGATGTGGTATGCACTGTATGGATGTTTTCCATATACACTAGATAGAGTGCCATAGAACCTTGACACAATTGCAGGGCTCATATTTAGAGCTTTGTCTCTATCAAGCCCCTCCATTGTTTGTAAGACAACATTTGGATGCCTTGGTTTAAAGCATGCTCACCATGATTTTCTTGGGAATTCATCTTTGAAAGGATTTGGCCTTGTTTGACAGATTTGAGCAATGGTGGATTTCAGTTGAATAAGATCTAGACCATGGCCCAACTGAGCCATCTCGTTACACCAAACAACCACCACCTCCTCCTCTTGTTCAGTCTACACTCTAAGGGTCCCTTTCCACTTTGTATGGGTGAGGCCATTTATCTAGTAATGCATGGATGTTGGTGCAATCCCATGTTTTTTGGCAGTTTCTCTAACGAAATAACCATTGAATTCTAGATCATATAATGCAACCAACATATCCTCTTCCGTCCATCCTTTAATGGCAATTATCCTCTTGGTTGAAGTTGCACCTTGAACTGTGGTTGATGGTGGAACAACACCAACAACCTCTGCCTCATTTGCCTCTTCAACATCCTTGGGAGCATTGTTGTTAGCAACATTCTGGCCTCTGTCCTCATCTAACTCAATGCAATGTAGCTGGGCCCCCCCCGTCCCTCACCTCCTTGCCCTCCTTGAACGAGCATTGGAATTCACTCTTAGCATGTTTGTAGAAACCTACAGAACAAGAATAGAACATCTTCAACCATAAATATGTTGTATGTTGCTATGTATTTATATGTAACTTGAATTGAACAATTTTGTATTGAAATGGATAGAAGAGACAACTTTGTATATCTATTCACTACAACTATTGATTGCATTAGAGATCTAAGGGAGAATGGAATTGCAACTCTATCTTTATATGTAACTTGAATTGAATAGTTTTGTATTGAAATGCATAGAAGAAACCATTGAAACAAAAATGTAGAAATGAGTTGCTTCTTACTTAAAATGAGTGTGTATGCAATAGTGGTCAAGCAATGATCCATGGCCACTTAAGGGAAAATGGCAATGTGCCTTTGTAAGGGTGTCATATTCTAATGAATTGTTAAGAAGCATAATGTATACTCTTGATAAGATAACCATGTTGTGTGATGATTTATTGTTTTGTGCCATATGTGTCTATGTAAATGGGCATGTTTGAATTGTATAGAAGATAATCATACAAAATACAAAAACCATGCATTAGAAAAATCATGCATGCATAGGATCACTAATATACTCAAACAATGATAGAGGTTTGCATGTTTTAGATTATGAAGACATAATCAATTTTCTTTTGGGGCAACATATAGTTAATGACAACCTATATGTTTGATTTTGAAGGTCAACCTATAGTGTATGGAAGCCTTCCTATTTAATTTTGAAGGGCAGGCTATAGTGAATGTCATCCTGTATGTTTGATTTGGAAAGGTAGGGCATCCTGGATGTTTGATTTGGAAAGGTAGCCTAGAGTCAATGGAATCCTATATTACTGTTTTTTCTTAGCAAATATGAGTTGAAGTAGCATGAAATCTATGTTATGTGTTTACATGAACAACATGTATTGTTTTTTTTAACACAAACTAAAAAGGTTTTTATAAAACAAGATGTGCACAGCCATTCAATACAGTGAAAATAGAGGGAACATGGAGTTCTTGCAGTTCAAAATTGCTGCACACTAAACTGTTCCAAAGAGATGTCCAAAAAACTACACATGGAGAATTTGCAAAACAACTAGTGCTTGGGGTAGTGTATACCCTTATAAACTGACTACAAAGCAAAAGACAGTAAAACATATTGACATATTTAAAAGAGAACCGATTATGGATTGCCTCTGAGTTTCATGGGTTGGACCACAGAGTCCTCCTCCATGGGGTGCGCTGCAGCTGCAGTGGTTTCATTCACCTTGCTTCCCTGGTTCATGTTGATCAGACGCTGGAGGTCTTCTTGGATTCTATCAACCTTACCCATTATCTCCCTGAGATTGCTCTCATTGTCGTCGATCCTTGCATCATGGTTGCTTATTTGTAGAGAGGTATAACTCACCACTTCCCCCATGCTCTTGACCTCCTGAGCTATTTCCTTATTATCCATTATGCCTATCGCTATCATCTCATACAGTCGCCTGAGATTCTTCTTTACGTCCATGATACCAGCATTTTCGTTTGCCTATGACATTTTGTCGATTCTTGGAGAAAGTTCAATACGGGCGAAGTTGCTATGCAAAGCACGAACTGAGCCTGCTAACACGCAAGCCTGATTCTCAGCAAAGAGGCCACTAAGGATGTACTTGAGCACTTTTAGCTCCTGCTGCAGGGAGGCACCCTCCTTACTTCAACCCTCTTTACAGGCTAAGGTGCCCACTGCACCTTCCTTCCACCCTGAGCAGTGACAGCCCAAGATCATGCTTTTCTCAGCAGTGATTGAGTGAGCTTTAGACGTGAGACTAGGTCCAGAATCAGTGTTCGAAAACCACAACGAGGAGCCTGTAAGGGTGCTACAGGAGCAAGAGGAGAAGGCTGCGAGGGAAAGCCTTTCCTTCACGAAAGTTCTAGTGAGAGGGAGAGCTTCCCATGGAATTTCTTATAGCCACCCTTCACCAACACTTGCAATTACATCCAAGAGAATGTGCTCCGAAGGAATCTCATGATATACAGAGCCGAGAGAGGGAGAGAAATGAGCTTGCAGGCTGCTTCGAGGAGAAGACATATCGAGATGGTTGAAAAGACTTGGAGCGTGCGAGGAGGAGGGGCCATTAAGCCGGGGGTGGTGAGCCATAAAGCCGACGTTACCCGAGAGAGGATGCAGGCAAAGAATGAACCACGCGATGGGGGTAAGAGGAATGGCAGGACATCACAATGAATGAGGAGACCCTTCGAGATGAAGCGTGAATTGGGAGCCAGCTGTAGGAGGATGGTGCAAGGCGGTGAGAGGAAGGGTATGGGGAGGGATAAGGGAGGGGGGTAAAAAGTTAATAAGGGAAAGGAGTATGATGGGGATGGAGGAATAAGGGGAGGGGGAGATGGAAAGAAAGGGGGTGGAGGGATAAGGTGAAAGATGGTGAAGATCCTTTATAACGCCTTTAGGGGTAGAAATAGCCACTTCTAGGAGTGAAGAGGGGGAGGACCTCTTGCCTTGTGAGAGGAGAGAGTAATCCCAACGAACCATTAGGGGATGAATTTGGTGTAAGGGGCGCTTCCGTTAAGACTGTAATGACCTTGAGGTAGGGAGGCCCCCATGTTTGCCAAGGAGTCCGCTGTAGAATTATTGTGGCGAAGAATGTGGAATGGCTCATAGGATTTTGTCATGAGAGGCTTTGCTTTGTCATACAGACAACGACAATTAATTGAACCGAAGGAGTAACCATTAATCAGTTTGAAAATAACATGCCGAGAGTCTCCAAAGATCATTACCTTGTGGAGGTTTTTACTGACTAAGGATTGTAGTCCCTGTAGGAGTGCCAGCCACTTGGCCTCGTTGTTGGTCATATGTCCAAGACCCCAAGCGAAGGTTTGTTCAACATGTCCTTTAGGATCCAAGAGGATCCCCCCCGCACCTGCCACCCCTGAACAACATGTATTGTTAACAATCAATCATATTACATAATAAACAAATAGCTTAATTCATTCACATTCAATCCCTTGTGTTTAAATAGAGGCATAACAATCCAACATTCCTTTCATAACAATCATATAACATAATTCGGTTAGTAACATGTAGCATATAGTCATAGAACAAGTACACACAATCATAGAACATATAGAATAGCACATACCAACAAATTACTGACAATGCTGCTAAGCTTAATGAACTTCTGAAATGCAACAAATGTAGAATGTAGAATGGTTGACGCTTCTTTATAGTTTTCTCTTGTTGTGTTTGATTGGTGAATTGAGTTGGCATGGATCACAAACTTTTAAATTTGAATGAGTGCATAGAATTGAAGTTGGGACGATTCAATGGTTGGAAAAGAGCCTATGTTGATCCATGTGCTTCTGAACTTGTTTATGATTGATTTGATTTATTTAATTGGTATGGTGACATTTATTGCATTTGGAGGCTTGAATTGGGTGTGATCCGATCGTTGGAAAAGAGCCATTGATGATTTGTGTTGATCCCTATGTTGCTGAGAATGTTAATGGATTGTTTATAGTTGATGTGATTAATTAAGTTGGTTTGGTGCCATTTTTTGCGAACATACATGCATGCGAAGTTGACCCGCCCCCCTTTCAGTGTGCCAGGTATGTATGGGAGTTGGTTCAAGTGCGCTCGCTGATGTATGGGTATCTTCCAGTGGAGATTCTTTGGGTTTCAAGTGATAGGCAATCTATACTTGTGAACTAGGCCTTGTTGGAAGTCTTAAGGTTCAATTAGATCTTTATGTTAGAGAATGTTTGGATGTGGCAAGGACAAGATGGACTATAATTTTGGAGTGTCACTTATGTATAGTTGGCATTAATATAACTGTTTATGGACAACTATGGGCCTAGTCATCTTAATAATTGTTTTTATATCGATTTTTGACTTTATATATTTATTTAAATAATATAACTTGCACTTTAATTTGTGAATTTTTATTTATTTTATGGGTTCTTGATAAGATGAGTTCTAGTTCCCTTGTTATGTTATTATGTTATGTCTCGGACTGTTTGTTTTTGGGTGGGCTTTCTTTTTTTTGTTTTTATAAATTTATGGATTCTCCATAGTTAGAAAGTTTTTGTAATCTTATGAGTGTTTTTATTAGTAAAGTTGAAGAAAAATAAGAGTTTTTTTTTAAGAAGGTTGGCTCTCATAGCCTTCTTTATTTTGGCTCGGATGTGAATCTATAGAGATTTTTATTATGCAATATATGAACACAACTTTTATATTATTAATAAAAAAAATTGTTTTTTTTCATGCTTAAAAAACAAAAACAGATACGATCCCCACCACTATAGAAGTCTACCCTAGTATTGGAGAGATACACCGAGAAGGATTGTATGACCACGTCCCGCATCAGTATAGAAGTCTCTTCCCTAGTATTGGAATGATATATGGGGAAGGCATATTGGAACTTGCACAGCCTTCGAAACTGTTCGCTGCCATTAAATATTTGAAGTACTATCATCGTCACAACATCAAGTCCGTCCGGTTCAATAACATCTCAATTTCTGACCAGAGCCTGAAAATTAATTTTCCATCCACAACAGCGTCAAATCCTCGAAATCATTCCCCTGGAAGCGCCGTTAGTTTCCAGTAAAACCACTCCAGGTTTAATAGATGGCCATGGCGAGTTCTTTGACCCGAGTTTTCAAGTCGCGTGTTCGATTCTTTGGGAGAAGTATTCCGTCGTCTTATTTAGGGGCAGGAACGAAGCTTTTCTCAAGTGCCAACAGTCCCCAGCTAGAGGTTGGTAAATTTTGAGCTTACAGCAATATCACAAGTTCTCTAATAGTCCATTTGCACTGCTGGTTAGTAAATGTTGAGCTTACAGCGACATGAGAAGTTCTGTAATAGTCCATTTGCACTGCCCGCGGTTAAATTACAAAATGTTAAAACAGATTTTCCAAAACATAAGAGCAGGTTCCAGTCCAGCCTAACTGTTACAACCCGATATCTCAATAAACTCTAAAAATGACCTATACAAAATCGGGATGAATGACGCAATCGATAATAATTAAGTCAATGACGCAATCGATAATAATTAAGTCAGACCGACTTGATTACATAAAATTACAGCGCAAAATTTAGATCACGGGTGGACCTGCATTTTTTTAAGACAATAATAGTAAACTAAATTAAGGATTCCTAGGCCTGGCTTTCTTGTGGTTAACTATGGAGTTGTTGTTGATTTTTGGGCAGCATCGAGAGCCATTCTTCAGAAGATTGGATTCGGCCTGGGCCGAGGACCTAGTCAAAGACTATATGAGTGAGGAGAGTTTATTTCTGAACTTATGAGTGAACAAGCCTCGCCCAACATCCTTACGCGGATACAGATACAAATACAGCGCTAGACGCAGGGTCTTTTATGGTGGGGGATGTTGATGCACTTGATCAACATGAATAAACCTTTATTATGAAGATTCTAGAAGACAAGTTTGACCATTGAAAGTGTGAAGAAGACTAATGTATAGTACTTATGAAAAGTCATAAAGTTGAGTCTAGGAGACTCAAGTTAGAAGCAATTGGAAGAAAGCTTATCTCTTGGCATGTGTGGATCATGAGGATTCCTTATGAAGGAAGGAAGGGCATTATATCTCTTCTATGACATGTATGGACCATATCCATCATTGCATTGAGAGAAGCGGGGTGCTCTTTAGCCTAGTATGGGGGAGATCTTGTCACGTTAGTCACGTTATGCTATAGCCGACATAAATAAAAAATATTAAAAAAAAAATGAAAAATATAAATTATATATTACTTAAATAAAAATATAAAAAAAAGAATTAAATGAGCATAGATCCATTTTAAATCCAGATCTATCAAGCACTCAGAGGGATCCAAAGGTAAAAAATATACACCTCAAGAAATTGGATCCCTCTCGATGCTTGATAGATCTAGGTTTAAAATAGATCTATGCTAGTGTAAATCTTGTGCCCATGAAGAAAGGGTCATAGAGACCTAGCGCCCACCTAGAAGAGGTCATGAATACAAAGCGCTCATGAAAATAAAGACATAAAGTACTAGTGTCCAAGTCAAGTGAAGAATGAAAGAAGAAAGTTTCTTATTTATGATAATGTACCTTGAGTTGACATGTATGGGCCATAAAGACCAAGAGAAGGGTCTAAGATGACTTGGTTAAGGGGTTATGGTCATGGAACCCCAATGAAGGACCAAGAACCCCATTGAAGGTCCAAGAGCCCACTAGCAAAGGACCAAAAGACCAAGATGAAAGTCAAAGGGTTAAACGTGAAAATCAAATAATATAACCCTAACTAAGAGTATTTTATTATTTGTTTATTCCTAAGACTATGGATGTGACCTCAAAGATGGATTATAAATAGAGAAACACTCTCATTTGATAGACACTTCACATGATCTTTATATTTGATCCATCAAGACAAATTCGTGGGGTTCATGTTGGAGATTTCTCTCTCTCTGCAGGCATCCGAGACTTAAACATGGCATCTGAGACCTAATCAGTGTTAGAGTTTGCACTATAATTCAATTTGATTAAGATCTTTAACTAAAAGAATAACAAGCACAACAAGATACACCAGACACAGATTTTCCTTGGGGAAACCATAAAGGAGAAAACCTCGCAAACTTCCTCAGAGATAGATTCGTCACTAATACAATATCACAAAATGGAAAACCCAAAAATAGGAAGTCTTCTGCAGCTCTCTCTCTTTCTCATCTAGCGAACTTGTCTTCTCTCTCTCCTCATGCGAACTTGAGTGAGTGAGTGTGTGTATAAATGAGGGAGGGAGCCTCCCTCTTTATACACATCAAGTGACATGACCTAAAACTTAACTGGGTCGACCTCTTGACCTAGTAGGGTCGATTCTCCTTGGGAGACTCAAAAATACATTATACATTATTTATTCTCGGGACTATTGCCCCGACTTACACGAAGGTTTTACCTCAATGATCAAACATAATAATGACATCCCAAACGGAGGAAACACATCTCCGACGAGGGTACAATAAAATACAATAATAATATACAACAAATATCTTCCGAAGTTACATTTACAACAACACTCCCTCTTAACTAGGAAAGTATTCTCTCGCCACAGTCATCAACATTCTGGATACGTCATCATCGTCGCTGCTGCTATAGTCCTCAATTTGTCGATCATTGATTAGTGACATCTTCTGAATCATGCCAACCTTGTTTCATGCTGGATGTAGGCCTATCCCATTTCTAGGTCTTCATCATCTTCACGGGCAAGCCATCACGTAGGTACAACCTAGGACTGTACATCACATTGCCATAGCAATCACCCGTGTCTCCTACCGTCATCTCATCATATCCAAATCATCTCATCATCACACATGGAAAGCAACCCAGATGCACACCTCATGTCCAATAGATCACCTGCGTCTCCCACCCAGTGGGTACAACCCAAGTGCATTACGTCTTTCAACGGTCATCCCGCGTCTACTAGTTTGGGAGCACAGCTAGGAGCACCCCAGGTGCATTACGTTCCGAGGACCACCTGCGTCTTCCACCATACGAGAACAATCCTAGGAGCACACCAAGTATCTTTATTGACCAGAGGACCTATCATCGTCTCCAGCATGGGAGCACTACTAGGATTACCCCAGGTGATTACTTCCCAAGGACCACCTGCATCTTCCACCATGTGAGAACCGTCTCTAGTGCATCTGCGTCTTCCGGTGAACCTTTCATTGTCTCTTGCATGGGAGCACTGCCATGAGCACCCCAGGTGCATTACGTCCCAAGGACCACATGCATCTTCCACCATGCGAGAACTATCTTTAGTGCATTTGTGTTACTCCCTCTTTCTAGGGACCTCGATCTGGATGACACCAAGTCTCTCTCTGAAGTATTTAAACTTCACTCTGGCTAACGGCTTGGTCAACACATCGGCTATCTGCTCGTCTGTCGCCACATACTGGAGCTTCATTGCTCCTCTTTGCACCATATCCCAGATATAGTGATACTTGATCTCAATGTGCTTCGACTTGTCATGGAACACCATGTTCTCCGACAATTCACGCAACTTTGGTTGTCGCAGAAGATACAACTCACTTTTAACTTGAGATCAAACAAATTAGACAGTAGCTTCCGAAGCCATACCGCCTCACAACTAGCTGAACATGCTGCAACATACTTTGCTTCGGCTGTACTCAGCGTCACACATGACTGCTTTCTGCTAAACCATGAGATCATACTGGATCCCAAACTGAAGCAGCATCCCGAAGTGGTCTTCCTATCTGTGGCACTGCCAGCCTAATACGAATCGGCATAACCATGCAAGCTAATCTTTTGATTCACTTCATACTTGAGCCGATACTCAATAGTACCCTTCAGGTACCTCAATACATGCTTTGCAACAATCAAGTGAACATGTCTTGGATTTATCAGGAACTGGCTTAGAGTGTTCACAGCAAAGCATATGTCTGGCCTCATGTTTGTCAGGTACATCAACAAACCAATCATTTGTTGATACATCGTGGCATCAACTTCTCTGATGAAGCATCACACAATAGCTTCAAGTTTGATGCCATAGGTGTGGTCATTGCCTTGCAGTCCATCATTCCAAACCTTTTTAAAATCTCCACGACATACTTTCCTTGACCAAGGAAGATCCCATTCGCACTTTGCCACCTCCATGCCTAAGAAGTAATGCATCCTCCCTAGGTCTTTCATTTTGAACTCAGTGGCAAGCCTCCTCTTTGCATCTGCAATGAGCTCATCCCCACCAATCAGAAACAGGTCATCTACATATAACAGGAGTATCACTGGTCTTCCGCCTTCAACCTTGAAGTAAAGGTTGGAATCTGCTTTAAGAAGCTGTCCATCTTGCCATACCATGTCCTGGGTGCCTGCTTTAATCTGTACAAGGCTCTCTTTAATTTGCAGACATGAGTCTGTCTGTCATGTGTCTCAAATCCCAGTGGCTGCTCCACGTACACTTCCTCTTCAAATACACCATTCAAGAAAGTTGTCTTGATGTCCATTGGTGTACCTTCCATTTCATTACTGCAGCCAATGCAAGTATAGATCTGATGGAAGCGTATCTTGCTATAGGTGCAAATGTCTCCTCGTAGTCTATGCTTTCTTTCTGGGAGAAGCCACGTGCCAAAAATCTTGCCTTGTGTTTTTCAATGCTACCATTTGCAACATGCTTGATCTTGTAGATCCACTTCGAAGTTACAACGAATTTCCTTTCTAGTCTTGGAACTATCTCTCAGACATCATTCTGTAAATTTCCTTAAAATCCAATTTTGAGTTACACAATATATATATATTTTTTATTATTACTAGCAACAACAAATGAATTTCTTCACAATTATTGCAACAGAAAATAAATACTGAGAAAAATAGAACAACAATCACATCAATAGAGACACCAATATTTTCGGGTATGAAAACCCCTAGAAAAAACCAAGATGGGAAAACCGGTGCAGCAGTCTGAGGAGATATTTTATTAGCAAGATATAGAACAATACATTCCAGAAACTGATTTTACCCAACCTGGCAAAATTGTACGACCGAAACTCACTGAGAACCCCAACAAGATCGTACAACCCTTGCGTCAGCGTGTTCGGCCTTGCGTCAGCGTGTTCGGCCTTGCGTCAGCATGTACGACCCTCTGTGTCAGCGTACAACTTCTTTGCGTCAGCGTACAGCCCCTGCATCAACGTGTACGACCGCCTACGTCAGTTGTGTATGGGCCCTGCGTAAAATTGTACGGCCTTCTGCGTCAGCTTGTATGACCCCTCTGCGATTTTTCTGAGCTGCCTTGTCAATCTTTGGATAGAAGTTCTTTAGTCTCACCTTTTGCAAAATTCTCCTGCAAACTTTCTCTCTCACTCTCCAACTGAAAGCTATGAGCAAGAAATCTCTCTTTGACAATGTGTGTGTGTCCTCTCCATTAGATCAATCTCCTTTTAACTCAATGGCCAAGCGAAAACCCTAACTCTTACTATGGATCAATGGATGAGATCCTCCTGTGAGATCAATGGCCAAGATTAGATTAGCCATCACTTAAATTATTTTTCACTTGAACTTTATAAAAGTACCTCCATTAAGTCAAATTAAAATTAGATCACATAATGCACTTTTTCTAAGTATAAACTTTGGATAAAGGCAATGATCATTCTGGCTTCCTGTTTTATGTCTTCTATCAAGCAAGGATGTTAAATTTTTAGGGTTAGAGGAGTTTTTAACATAAGCAATAAACTTTAATGCATGAACATATAAAATCAAGTTCAAAATAGTACTGCTCTAATAAATTTTGAACTGTAATAAACAAACATAATTTTCATCTCTTTCAACTTAATGCTCCATTAGTCAATGCGTTAAAGTTGGTCTTTGAGATTCATCAAATGCCATGTACAGTAACAACATGATAAAATAATGTATAGGAGATATCAACAGTAAAGAAACATAACCATTATTTGAATCAACCTTATACTCATATACTTTAGGTTGATCTTGTCATTGAAGGGACAAGTTAACTGGGTAAACAATTGTCTTACCTTTAGAGAGAGCTTAAGAGGCTTAAAGCAGTAGCATACTGATCCACACTTCTTAGTCAACAAGTACAATCATACTTAGAACACTCTTGTTGACAAAGGACATGTTGATTTTTCCTAAGCAGCATCGAGAGCCATTCTTTGGGAGAATGGAGGCACCTGGTCAGTTACCAGGAATTTGACCCAGTCTGTAACTGAGGGACTCAACCTAGGGATGAGGGCCATCCTTTGAATGGAGGCACCTAGTCAGTTACCAGGAATTTGAACCAATCTAGGACTGGGGGACTCAGCCTGAGGCTGAAGGCCATTCTTTGGGAGAATGAAGGCACCTAGTCAGTTACCAAGAAATTGACCCAGTCTGGGACTAGGGGTCTTAGCCTAAAGATGAGGGCTATTCACTGAATGGAGGCCCCTGGTCAGTTACCAGGAATTTAGCCTAGTTTGGGACTAGGGACTCAACTTGGGGCTGAGGGCCATTTTCCAGGAGAATGGAGGCACTTGGTCAGTTACCAAGTATTTGACATTGAGTCATTTGTTGCAGCCTGGGGCTGAGGCACCTGGTCAGTTACCAGGTCATTACCATAAGCCCTAGACCAGGTCTGGGCACATAATGCACTCCTCTCCTTGATCTATGGGCTATGAGACCTTCTCCAGGGACTAGCTACACCTGGTTGAGAGACATAGCACCTGATCTTGGTGGCATGAGAAGATCAAGATAAAGCATTTAGTAATTCTCCTTATTTATGGTGATGTACTTTGAGTGGGCATGAATGAACCACAAGGACCCTTGAGACCACTTGCTTTGACCACAAAATACTTGGAGGACCTTTCAATCCTAGTCTTGGTCTATGAGACCAACAAAAGATCATTAGTGTCCAACATAAGGGTTAGGTGAAAGAGGGAGATGGGTTGCTAAAATACAAGAGTATGACTTAGAGATTAAACCCACAAAGCTAGTCAAAGGACAAGGTCTAGCTCAAATGTTGACTGAAAGTAATGAAAAAGCTTTAGATATGGTGTGTCAAAATGAAGAACCAAATTATTCTCCAAGTCTTCAAAAGCTAGAGCAAGTTGAATGTTATGCAGATATTCTTTTCTATCTTAAGCATGGTACTTGCCCAAATCACCTTGTGGGTCATGGGAGAAGATCATTAAGATTAAAAGCTTCTAAATATGTCATAACTCAAATGGGATTAGGATGGAAAAATCCGAATGGGTTAATCCTTAGATGTGTTGATGAAGATGAAGCCAAAGGTCTCATAAATGAATTTCATGCTGGATTGTGTGGCGGTCACTATGCAGCGAGAACCACTACTCATAAAATTCTTAGAGCTGGTTACTATTGGCCTTCTATCTTTTCTGATGTCCACAAGTTTGTGAGATGTTGTGAACCTTGTCATCTTTTCATTGGTAAACAAAGTTAGCCTCCTTGCCTTTACAACCAGTTGTTGTAGAAGCTCCTTTTCATCAGTGGGGTTTGGACTTCATAGGTAAATTTAAAGATAATTCAAGCAATGGTTACTCATGGATCTTAACAACTACAAATTACTTCACTAAATGGGTGGAAGCCATTCCTACCAAAGCAATAAATGAAAAGGTAGTTATGGATTTTCTTGAAGATAAAATAATAACAAGATTTGGTGTGCCAACAAAGATAACAACAGATAATGCTAAAGCCTTTAGTTCAACAAAAATGTCATCTTTTTGTTTTCAATATGGTATTGTTCTGTCTCATTCATCAAATTACTATCCTGGAGGAAATGGTCAAGCGAAATCAAGTAATAAAAATTTAATGACCATTGTTAAGAAAATTGTTGGAGAAAACAAGAAGGCATGGGATAGTAAGATTAAGTATGCATTATGGGCTGATAGGATAACAAAGAAAGCTTCTACAGGGAAAAGTCTATTTGAGTTGGTTTATGGTTTGGATGTTCAGTTTCCAGTGCATCTTAGGCTTCTGGTACATGGTCTACTTTAGACTTCTATTTCAGGTGAAAGTGCAATGTATAATAACAATGTTAATCAGATAATGGAACTTGATGAAAATAGAAGGATGGCTTGTGAACAAAATTGCAAGAACTAAGAAAAGGTTAAAAGGGCATTTGACAAGACATTAACGCCAAGAGTTTTCGGTATTGGGGATACAGTTTTGTTGTGGGATAAAAGAAGGGAAAAGCCAGGAAAGCACGGTAAATTTGACAGCTTGTGGTTGGGTCCATTTATCATCAGGGATGAAGCAGGTCCAAATTCTTTCCACCTCAGCCACTTGGATGGTGAACCTATGAACTTGCAAGTGAATGGGCGACAACTCAAGTTATTTTTCAGATGAGGACTCATTGGTGTCCAAAGGGGTACCCTTTGTGACGTATCTCTGACCTTACTCTTTTTCTTTAATTTTGTTGTATGTTTATTGCATATATTGACTTAGATGTATTTATGTATTATAACATTCTTGGTTTTGTAACATATGCATTTGTTATCATATCACACATGGTGCTTATGTTTGGCATGGTGAGCTTTCTTATCACAGATTCTGAGGTTCTCGCATGCTTTTTGATGAGCAAGTACACGTCCTCGAGTTGGAGCCATAATGTTGACCACCAAAACCAACTAGGTGGACAATGATGTACCATGCACATGTTGGATGTGCCTTGAAGATAAGAATGAAGTACTTAATGATTATATCAAGCGAGGCAACTCTTTTTCTCTTCTTCTCTCTATGAAATTTTTGCACCCCTGCAGGGGATTTTGTAAGGATATGTCAGCATGAAGGTCTAGTTTTTTGTAACTTAATCACCTAAGACTTAGTCATTAGGGAAGTCCTTTCATCGAGTGTTTTTTTACTTGGATAATTAAAATTAATTTTTAGAGATTTTAATTATTTGAGTTTTTCACTCAAAATTACTTCCAAAGTCGTGAAAGGTGTTCTAACGATCGAGTCCATGGGTGATCGGGGCCTAGGAATGTTCTATATTACCATGCTAGCCATTATCCAGAGTCTTGCGGGATTTCATTAAGTTTTGCATAGTTTTTTTTTTAAATTTTTGGTTATTAAAAATTGTCACTCAGGACAGGACAATTTGTTGTAATGTAAAAGAGGGTTATTTGGTCCTTTTTAATGTTGTATAGGGGTATGGGTACTCAAGACAAATGCCATGAGACCCCTTACACCTTTGGGTCAAGTTTGAAGTCATTCGAGCAAGTATTACTATGGTTTTGGTCAGCATTTCCCAGGTCAGTCATGGAAATCAGAAAATTGGGCATTTAATTAGAGAGCCAAATTTTGGAAAAGTGACTATAGTCACTTGGGGTGGCCAAGTAAAGGTTCTAGTGTTTATATTAGGTTCCTAAGACAAATTTAAGACTTAAAGGGTCCCCTCCCAAGCAAAAATGTAACAAGTGTTGAGTTGTCCACTCTAGGGGGTGCGCCCTCCACTTTTTGATTGGTTGGGTGAGTGAAAATCAATGGGAGAGGCCCCACTATGGTGTTTTCCTCCCTATTTGACATAGCAATAAGGTTTAATGCATTAAAAGGGGGGTTTCTCTCCCCATATTTGAGATCCCAAACTGTGGTTTTGCCCTCCTTGAGCAAATTCGCCCCCCTCTCTCCCTTGTGACACTTGTCTAGCATGCAAAGAGCCTCTTTCTTTCATTTTTCCTATTTAAGGAGAACATTCCTCCTCATTGGGCTGGATTGACTTGTGCTCTTGCTTCATTTTGCTCATGCTCTCTTGCTCTCTCATTCTCCCATTGCTCCCATTTTTGTCCAAGATGAGCCATTGTACTTTCAAGTTTGGATGATAATAGAAGAAATCTTTGGAGGAAATACTGCCCATGCATTGTGATTGAGGTGATTTTGTTCCATTCTTGGTTCGTTTTGCACATAAACATTATCATTTTTCAAGTTTTTACATGCTAGTTTTGCCTTAGAAAAATTTCTGATTTTTGCATGAAATTTTTTGAGTTTGTTTAAAATTCATGTCTATCACTTTTGTGCTATAATAGCTTGCTCTTTTGTGCAGATTTCTGATCTCACAGGGAGAGGGAATGCACAAGTTTAGCCACTAGCAAACACCAACAACACCCAAGAGAGTTTACTTCAAGTCCCTCACAAAAAACGGTTTAAAAAATCACTCTCTCTCTCTCATTTCTTAATAGATATTAGTGCTGAAATCTACATCCTTATAACAAGCCCAAGAGAGTTTGTTGGGATTGATTTTGTTGTGCTTCATCTCGATTTTTCAGTACTTAGTGATTTTGGTTTCGGTTGCATGTAAGTGAAGTGGCTCTTCCCATCCCTGCATGACCTTGTAAGTTGCTTGGATTTAGATTAGTTTACCTCATTGTTTGTTTTCTTTTTGCCCGCACCTCACAAGTGAAGTGGCTCTGCCCATCGATTTGAAATCGCGTTGACTAGCATTTTTATTTCAAGTATTTGCTTATTTCCTTTTGCCTGCACCTCACAATTGAGTAGGCTCTGCCTCTGTTGTGATATCACGCTTGGCTTGTTTTGTTTAATTTGATCTTTAAGGATAAAATTTACCATAAGCCTCGTTTTTGCCCCGTATCCTCTCCCCTCGATGTTCAACCGATCTAACTTTAGATATTAGTTAGCTCTCTTGAAGATGTTAGTGTAAAGTTAACTCTCGATTGCAAGAGAGCCAAGCTTAACACATCTTAATCTCTAAGGCTTGAATGAAATCTGAATGGGTTTGGTTTGTAATAACAAAAGAGGAAATTGAAAGGTGGATGAAGGAAATTGAAAGGTGGATGAAGGACCAATACTCAAGAATCAAATAGGTACTGATAAATATATACAAGGGATGATAAACAAGGATGATGTAGAAGCATATAAATGCAAACAATATGTATGCATAAGCCAACTATGAATCATGTATATAATCACAAACAAATGATTACATATCCGATAAAGAAAAACCTTTAAAGCAGGAAAACATTCTGTGTAAAGGAGGGATACAAACACATATATTTGTATTGAGAAACTAGATAGAAACACTATCAATCGTAAAAATCATCACAGAAAGATAAAAAACATTGAATAATATCTGTATAATTTATAAGTAATAGTGGCTCATATAGTATTTTTCATCCTTCATACGATCCTAAAATATACTTACAGGCTACACTTACAGGTTTACAGAGAAGTTTTCAAACTAATGACTCTCAACCCTTACAATTACACAGCCTCATAGGATGGAACCTCCCCTGCCCTCGACAGCTTCAATTCACTGTTGTTTTATAAGCAAAATACATGAGATCTAAATCAATCTTTTTAGCTGGTAATTTGTTGATCGATGATCATCTTAAATGGTTCACTCATGCTCAAAAAATGGGATGCGAGCAATTTTTTTTTCTAATCTCACGATTTTTTGGCAATTGAAATTCATTATATTTTGATGACTTTGAAAAAGTTATAGAGTTCTATTGGCCCACGGTGTAACAATGAAGTAGGAGAGCAACCTGTTCCATAAGTTATGTATTTTCTGTTATCTTCTGCCTATGATCTTAGGATGCCTTTTGTTATGCATGCGAGATTTGATCCGATTTCTCCTTGTCAATTTGAATACTAAAACCTGTTTGAATACGATCTGCCACTTGTGCTTTAGCTGTCATCCAAATACTCTGCCTCTTGTGCCCTTGAAAGCTCAATGCTGCTTGAAAATACTGATTAAACCCTGAAAATCTGAATGTAATGCTTAGCTGTTGCTTGAAATCCGTCTTGTTTGGAATCTTAAGAGATGGAAACTTAGAAAATTTGACGGAATTTTGGAAGAAGAGATAAGTTGATGCAGCATAGTGAAAAGTGTGCAGACTCCGGGGAAATTACTTTGCCGAAAATACTTGTGAGCATTCTATGTCACATGCCCCAATTTGCAAAAACAATTTAATGTTATTTGAGAAACATTGTGTCATATTTTATGCTAAGTTTGTAATTGATGACTAAGTGGGGTCAAGAATAATTAATGTAATTCAGAATATTTTATTTATAAATAAATAAATGATGAGACAACAGCTTAGGGAAACTGTTAAAAGAGTGTTTACTGGTCAATTGATGGAGGAAACTGGGTGGAGAGTACACTGACAAGTGGCAGCATCCTCAAACTACTTCCAACTGTTGCAGGTGGCAACTTCCCTATATTTGTGGTCATGATTCCCTAAGAAAGTGGAATTGGAGCAGGTGGCTCATTAAATGAAAACTAACCCAGAAGACCTAGGCATCTCTATAAAATTTCCCATTGAAGACAGCTGAGGCTGCTCATTCTGAGAGGTGATCATTCAGGGTGAATGGATTTACTCAAGAGAAATTCGATGGAGGGGATTACTGAAGTGAGTTTGAGGGGTTAACTGCTAAGACTGAACTTATTGCAGCTATTAGGCTGAAGTTCTTATTGCTATGAGCAGATTTGAATTACTGAGGTAATTGGACCAGTCAGGTGACAGAAGGTCTTAAGGTCATATTCTCTACCCAGTACTCTGCCAAGAGGACCACGAACAGGCTCGGGATCCTGAGGAAGCGCTGTCTGAGCGTTCTCCAGGAGTTGGTTGGGAGGAACAGCCTCCTTAAGCTGTTGTCGCCTTATCTTTGACAGGTTCTATTTGTCTTCATGTTATTATATTTATTTACCGTCTTCAATAAAATGTTTACTAGTTTTTAAATACGAGCATGTTAGTATTTAATTAGGGTTTATGAAGAAATGAGTAATTGTGTAATGGTAGACTTGGTAATTTGCAGATTATGTTAGAAATAGTAATAAATATGCAAAAGGAGAAACATATAGAATTAGAATTCCATACTGTATTTTTCCACGCCTGGCTCAGGTAGTACTCTAGTACAGCTGGATGTTTAGGTAAATATGATGATTCTTTTTACTTTAAATGAAAAATGTAACTACATTCTGCTCTAGTTTGCTTATGATTTCTTCTGTAAAGAAGTAGTAAATAATGTTTGCATTAAATGAATTTACTTCAGATAAGAACTAAAAGATAGGTATGTAAAAACATTTAGTAATCATATTACTTATAGAACTATTCTAATACTAGTATTCTTTATAAAACACAGAACTTACAGTTTAATAAATAAACATAGGTATAGTAAACAGGCTATCATCTAGGAACCAGGTAAAGATAATTTTCAAAACATTTTTTATAACATTTGATTTTCAAACACTGTGTGTCTCTGATCTATTACAGAAGTCTCTACAATAACTTAAATACAACTACTTAGGTTTTGAAAGATAAACATATCCTATTCTCAAGTATGCAGTAATAAACCCTAATCCTTCTTTTATGAGAATTAAAAACAAGCTGTAAAAATCATTAAGAAAAAAATTAAATAAACAGAGCTAAGAAGTTACCAAGTAAAAATAATGCTATTATCGAATTGTAGGGTATACTTATTAATTAACCCTTTTTGAGCCTAAAACAAAGTAAAATATTACTCTTAAACACAGTAAAATGTTCCATAAACTTTGCACTGGAAATCCTTATAAATACAGGATAATAAATAAAATATTACATAAACAACTTGTTAAAAATAGAATCAAATAAGAAGGAATGGCTTACAGCCTTTAGAACTAAAGGTCGAGGCTCAAGCCTGTTAACAAAACTGAACTATGCAAAATATATATATATATATATATATATATATATCGAACAGTAACCACATTTTACTGACAGGTGAAAAATCCTGTTTTCTTTTACAATCCTGACTGATTCACAGTGTTTCCTCACCTACTAAAATCTATTATAAAAATTAAAATTTAACTAGACAGAGGTCGACAGCCTCGAAGAGTTTAGAGCTGAGCTCTATTGTTTTAAATAAAAGAAATTACATTGTTCAGGCCGTAAGGCAAAAACATAAAAGAACAGTTTCCCATTACGGTTACCAGAGCCTACTCCATTCCTATACAAAGTACCCTCTAAGGGTTTCGAAAACTTTTACATAAACAAACAAGCAATGGAACCTTAAGCTAACAGATAATCGAGGCCGTGCCATTTTAACCACAAGAACCAACTTCCAATAACCACAACTGTATGCAGGAAGAAACCCTCGTTGAAATCGGGGCTTACCAATTTTGTATGCTCATGTAAAACTGAAGGGTGAGCTCACTTTAACCTACAGAGCTAGAACCGGGAGCAAGGACCTGCAAGTTCCAAACCGAATTGTTATAATTCCTTTGTTTTCTTAAAATTTGTAAAAACCCTTATAAGAAAACTAATCTAAAACTGAGTTAAGGGTAAGTCTTTACCTGTTGTAATTTGAAGTTGAAGCTGAGGAGAGATGGCCACACCAGGTTGTATTGGCACAGTGCCGAAAGGCAAGAAGACACGAAGTCACCTCTGCGAAGGAAAAAGCAAGAAAATTGACTCAACCAGACGAAGGCCGAAGCTATGATTGTTCAATTGCAGGTTAAAGACAAGCACAGCCTTCGAGCCACAAAGTAAAGCCAATACCCACTCTCGCCTTTAGAAAGACCAAAACCATTAACGACCTCTCCCAATAGTCACAGCGTAGAAGATGGAGGTGAAATGCCAAATTGTTGAAGGAGGTTACAGGTCTCCCATGGCCGCGAGCTCTCAGCTCGACCAACACGAAGGAGGAACTCTCACTTTGCAAAGCAAATGAATAGGGTTTCGAGGTTTTAAGTCAACCCTTGAGTGGATGTAACCTTTCCACGTGTCCTTCCAAATATTTCTTCAAGCGTGGGTTGAGTTCTATAGTCAGCGCTGCATCAAACATTTTGCATTTTCAAAACCAACGATTCCTTTCAAAACTATACATCATATGATTGCCCATCATTTGATTTCATCATGGTGGATTGATAGTTAGGTTTTCTACCTTAGGTTACAACTTGGATACTCTTGTTATCCTAGAAGTTTTTCATGTTAATCAAACAAGTCGAATAGTTTGTGTATTAATTAAGATGGTAAAAGAGTTAAGAGAAGGTCATATTATAACTTATGACCATAGTAAAAAGAAAAGCCACGAACTTCTGAAAACTTAGCCTTTATATTGTTTTGTTGAAGGAGTGTTCGAAAAACTGAAGACTAAAAACGTTGAAGAATCTCGATAAAATTCTAACAACTCATTGATAAATTTATAATTGAAAAAACATAGGTAATTTGATCATTCATTAAGAGAAGGACATCTATAGAGTCTTGAAGTGACAATAGCTGCGAGAAACACCAAACAGTTTGAAGTAAACTTAAGCCAAAACCATGAGCTCTATTCTCTCTATGGAAATTTATAAATAACCATTACGGTAAACACAAGAAAATAAAACAGTATTCTTTAGATTTTTAGAGTATAATCTTTAGACGATTGAAGGAACTTTGGTAAGTACTTATTCTTGCAATTTAAACCCTTGTTTATGTTTTTGATAAAAAGTCATTATGGTGTTAGTAATAAATACAACTATGGATTTATAACAACGAAAAAAGAATTGACATTACCTCCTTGAAGACAAGCAGCATATTTAAACCTTTTCTAAAACTAACATCTTAATCATGCTAGGGAAGTAGTTTCTCGACGTAATTAAAAAAAAAACACCTACTGGATGTTACGCTTACCTGCTAAACCTGTAAGGAACCAACAGTCCAATTGAGTTAGCAGAACGCTAAGTAAGCCCCGATCTCATACAAGAATTCTTACCTGCTTGACAAAAGTAAATCATTAGTATCTCTAGCAGCAGCAAAATGCAAGTCCTATTCTAACTCTGATAGAATCATCGCTGTTAAGTCATTAATGATACTAACACAGGTATTTAAGATTACATCCATTAGTTTACAGGTTCTTTTAAGAAGCAATCTTATGTTCTTTTATAAACTGTTTCATTTTCCGCTAACCTTTAGCAGTTACTTAGCTGCGACTTTAGACATTTTATGTCACTTAAATTTTTTTAAATTTTTACGGATTTTTGGGTTATTATATTCTAGCAGCGGTAAATCAGGGTACTTTCTTTACATACACGCTGCCGGAATACAAAAACTTTGTGGGATAGATATGGTACCAAGTTACCAACAATTAGAAAGGAGAAAAATAGGCTTGACTTGTAGAGCTAGTGGGGTAGAGGCCGTAGGGGGCTTTGTGGCACTTTGTGTTCTCTAGTTGAGCACCCAGCAAGTGTCGAGTTTGACCCATGGAACTAGTCGAGAACCCGACATTCTCTCTCTAATCGAAAGAGATAGTCTCTTGGGGTAGACATCCATAATAGTTTATTTCTTTGCAACAAACACTTTAATTCCCTAAGTCACATAAAATTTACTAAAATTTACAGGACCACTTGCATAACATTGTTACAATCATTTACATTTCTCTGCTTTGCAAGCACTTTATTTTAACTTGTGCATTTATTGGAAGTCATCATGTTCTTGTATATTTGTTAAAGTAAATGAGTTGATGCTTTTGGAAAATTATTTGAAGTTGATTATTTTGACTCCATAGCCCGAGTAGAGACGACATTGGTCATTTGATTATTTGATTGTTTCTCTCTTGTATACATTACTAGTTGATTGTTAAAGGGTTTGCTTGACATTGAAATATTTGCATCACTGCACACTGATTGTCATTTTTGTAATTTACAACTCACAGAAAACCTTCTTCAAAAAAGAACTTAGTAAGTAGGGACTACCCCCCTTGGCATTTAGGAGTTGTGGTCTAAACAGAGAAGTTTAGAACCGAGGTGACAGTGGGTTCTCAACTCATAAGTTGTCCTCAGGAACACACACAGCGGTTGGGAGACTTACCCGTGTCCAAGTGTGTTTTAGGCGGCAATAACACACACACACATATATCCTATTGCCCGATTTCCAAATATTTGAGGGACCATGTTTCCAGTGTGTTCTTCTTTCCTCGTATCGTGTAACTTAGTTTGGGATCCTCTGAGCAAACTATAAAAATGTGCATATCCATAGCGGACCATCTCTCATGCTACAATATATCTCAGACCATATAGGGGCTGAGCCGCTAAACATACACCATGTACCCCAAATCTCATGAGATATTCCGAACATGGTGTAAACACTTCTGGAGTAAACCGAAAAATCTAACAGGCATGACCGTTCGATGTTGGTGGGATATTTGTAAGATGGATGTCAAAAGTGCTTTGTTGAATGTTATTTGGAAGAACTATATATGTAGCAGCTTGAAATCACTGTGCAAAAATGGAAGTAGCATCTCGTATGCAAAGCAGAAAATGAATTATATGTTCTAAAGCAAGCTCTTAGAGATCTCTTTATGAGGATTGATGATCATTTCAAAGCCAATGGTTATTGTTTTCACGGATCTTGTAGTTGCCCCGATATAGGAATCCAATATAGGATGGCAGAGGGGATGGGCAACCAACGCCGTGACCTATTGAAATCCTAACCCCCAAACGATGGATGGTTGTCACGCTGGCTAAGACTTCCTTTGCTTTATGCAATTGAATGGCCAACTGAAAATGGGGGAGACCCGATCATATCCTGAAAGGACATATGGACAACTAATCACTAGATCAAACCCATAAATGTGAATACGTAAGGTGAGAGCTAGAAACCCTAGATTTAAGGGATAAGCCACAAGTTGAGGAATGTTTGAGTACAGGTGCTTAAAGATTATAGAAATGTTACTTGAATGAAATGGATCAGTGACTGAAAGGGTTTAAATCAGATCTAGGGTTGGTGTGTTTGTTCAAACGATCAAAACTCGAGACCCTGGGGGGATTTAAGCAGAAATATTTAAAATACCCAGAACGAGATTGATATGGAGAATTTAGAATTTCAGCACACCTACTTGGATGCAAGATTCAACGATATGAAATTCCAAGCAAAATTGGAAAAAGAAACAAGGGGAAATTGGCTGGCAGGGCAAAGAAGGCGTTTTCTCCTCTAGTGATCAGTGCCTGCAGATGGGAATATGGAGTCCAATGTTGACGCCTAAGAGGAGGAAGAGGTTTTGGGGGATGGCTGACAAAACCCAGATCGCCAAATTTGCAGATTCCCAGTGCAAATCGATTCGGTTATTTTTCCTAATTCTAATGAAGGGTTTTTTAGTAAAAGCAGTGATGGGCATACATGCATAAATTAAATGGAGAGGAATTTACCTGGTAAACGTACGTGGATTTTGTAGATGACCTTCTAGATGATGAAGAATGTTGCTTTCTTGATCAAATGAGTATTCCTGCGAACGATCTTGATGGATTTCAACATCAGCCAGTGACCCTAGTGCCTCCTTCAACCTGCCAAACCAGAGAAAATCAAATAGAAAGGCAAACGAACGAGATCTGCAAAATAAAGAAAAGACAGGGAGTAAAAAATCATAAAGAAAGAGTTACTCCCTGAACCAAACACCCGAGAGCGGAGACAGGATGAGTTTCCCCACAACTGCTTCCTCCCTAGTGTGCCTCCTTCAATTCCAAAGATGAATGAGTAAAGGAAAAATACAAGATCTATCCCGCAACAAACCCAGTGCAGAAGAGCAACAATTCCAATCATCATCATCAACTCATTAACAAAACTCAGAAAGTAATCCTAGACAAATCTCTTTATTCAATAGTTCGGTGCCAGAGCTCATTGCTTACAATTGGGGGGTCACCTCTCTTAAATAGTTTGAGAGTGTGTCCACATTTCAACTATCATCCGACGGTTGAGATTAAGACATCATCAACGATGGAGATCAACAGTACAAAGATCAATACATGGATCAAGTGACCAAGTCAACAAAGGGGGGCGCACTTTGCTCAGGGACGCCTATTCTAAGTGAAAGTCATGATATAACATAAAGTGTGACATAATAATACATGAGAGGGGGTCACTAGGGGCTTAATTCACCCTATGCCCCATTACAACTTCATAACATAAGATATAACAATTCATTTGCCAAGTAGAGGGGGCACCCCTTGGGGGGCTTTCCTCACTGACCGAGCCAAAAATAAAATAATCCAGACAAATGATGATTGAAAACTGCCGAAGGACTGTCCAGGATGCTGAGACATATCATCTGCCAAAATTCCAAGCCATTTCCTTGACCCAGGAGGCCAAATCGTTTTTTTTAGTGAAATTCCTAGTTCATTTTTGCTGGTACAACCTTTGGAAAATGATAAAATCACCATAACTTTGTCCAGGATGAGAACTGGGGAAAAATGACTGCTTTTGATGATCTGGAGACAAAGAAGAATGGTATAAGTGACTACTCATACCCCCTGGAACACTGCTTTTGATGATCTGGAGACACAGAAGAATGGTATAAGTGACTACTCATACCCCCTGGAACACTGCACTTCTCTAGGAGAACCAAAAAACTTCCATCTGTAATAAAATTTGATCATTTGGCCAATAATAAAGTGATAATAACCATTGATCAAGAGATCTGGGGCCAAACTCTCAAAACTGAAACCGCAGTATTGGTCCTGGGCATGTCTGGAACAAATATAGACCATGTTTTTTGAGTCACCGCCTTGGTTACCGTGCTTGACTTGGTCAAACTGGGTTGACCAGGTCAAAGTACCCAAATTGAAAGTGAAATATTATATCCATATGATGATATGATCCTGTAAGCATTAAGGGGAAGAAATGCTCCAATGGTGTATGTCAAAACCAAGCTTAGGTTAAGTTATTCATAATCATGGTGACAATAATAATAATAGTAAGTAAAATATACCTGTGCTTCTGAAGAGTCTTGGGACCTTTTGGAAGTTTGCTTGTTCATGCCATACTTACAAACTGTAAATAATTAGCTAGTGCTAGGTGAGAATGGAAAACAAAGGCTAAGGCAAAGGATAATGACTTTTGATTGATTTTGACTTTGTGATCTCTCTGAATGACAACCAATACACTCAACCAAATGTGACATATACATGACAGATAGCAATAGGGGATGGAGGTGTCTCACAAGTGGATAAAGTACTCGAGCTTGTTTCCTTCAGACTCTAGCATATTTTCCTTTGTACTAATTTGCAATATAGGTCAACCTTCAAAGGCAGGTGCCTTGGAAGCCTTATGGGCTCCAGTACTGACAAAGACATAGCCTTTGCAGGCTAGCCTCACCCTATTGCCCCGTGGGGGCAAATGAGCCGAACGCAATACAAAGAGTGAGTGCTCATCCTTTGACCATTAACTTTTTTCAACACATTTCACATTTCACATAAGATAGTAGCCAACCTACAAGAGCAGGTGCCCTGGAAAGCCTTCTGGGCTCTAGTAAATGACTAAGGCCTAGAACCGCTGCAAGCGAGTAGTCCATAGCCCCGACGGGTTTGCCTCTCCCTGCTGCCCCTGTGGAGGGCAGATGAGCCTTACATTATACAAAGAATGAGTGCTCAACCCCTTGGCCACTGACTACCTTTATTAAAACATTTATATTTTTGCATCCTTTAGATATAGCTTTTATGCGTTCCAATGCATTAGTGTTTAGCAACACTGTTTGGTGGAGCACTTGTTTTGAGGACTAAAGGAGAACTTCCCAGTGAACCTAGCCACATTGGCCAAGCCACATACTTCATAGCCAAAGACACATAACAACATGGAGTCTATTATGTACAGAGGTCAAGATGGGGAAAAGATCTTCAAACTCACAAGTCTCGAAGAGTTTAAGTCATGGGATGAAATTCATAAATGGATGAACTGGATGTACGAAGGCAGGTGACACATGGAACCAACAAAGCACTAACGTTTACTCTTTGCACAAGCATGGCATGAGCTACAGTCTTAACATCAAGTCCCTCGATTAGTCATGACACAAGTTCAAGCATTAGTTTATATAAGCATAGGTCGCCATAATCATGCTAACATGACAAGCATAGGTGTTGGACATACATCATAGAGCAAAACCAAACCTAAGAAGCATATACATGATCTCACCATATATACCTATCTCCAACTGATAAGGCCCCTCTGTAACTGTGTGTACCATATATGATCTGCTGCTCTGCTGAAATGAACTAGGTCATCACCGAAAGCATCTTAATGGACGCATGAATCTCAGTCCTGGCAAGGAAAATCTTACGATGAAGGCTCTGGAATGGCTGAAGTTGTAATGATCCATGCTAATACCCCATGTGAAAAGTAGCTCGGAATAGAAAAAGAGATAAGTTTGTATGCTGCATCATGGTAGCCCAGCTGGAAATGTATATGTGATAATAGTTATATAAGAAGCTCACCAGATCCAAAATTACATGGAAAAATTGGAGGTATGGATGACAGTGATTGCAATCTTATTTGTTGATGACCTCATCATTTCAAGGAATAACACAAGAGTGATTGAGGAGATAAATCTGATCTGCATGGGGCCTTTAAAATGATATATTTAGGCCTGCGTCATTATTGTTTATGAGTGGATATGTGGTTGAAAAAGGATGGCATCTCTATGTCTAGGCTAAGTATGCACATGGGATACTAAAGAGATATAACATGGCTGATTATAAATCTTTCATATCTACTATTAAAATGGGTATGAAGCTATCAGTTCCTGAAGACTCAAAGCCAATGGATACAACATTGTGTAGGGCACTAGTCGGGAGTCTCATCTACCTTACCATTACCAGGGCAGGTTCAAGCTATGTAGTTGACATTATATCACTATGTATGGCTCGCCCCAAAGCTATTTAATAATTCATTGGAAGGAAATGGAAATAATCTTAATATATGTTAAGGGAACAACACACCATGGACTAAGTTGTGCACAATGATTATTCAAAGCTGAGTGGTCACATGGATTTAGATTGGTCAAGTTGCTTAGATGAAAGGAAATCTACATTTTATTTACTTAACATGGATCAGGGGTAGTTTTGTGTGGTAGAAAATAAAAAAAGTAACCAGCCATTGCATGTCCTCCAAAGAAGTAGAGTGCAAAGTAGTAGTTAATGGATCCTGTGAAGCATTATGGCTCAAAATGAGCCCTAGTGATTGGAACCTACAACAAACTCAGGCTACACCTCTCTTTTTGTTATCATTAATGTGTTATCCAACTCATATAGAATCCTATGCCTCATTCCAAGACTCAGAACATTGAAGTTCATCACCACTACATCAGAGAGCAAGAGCAGACCAAGGAGATTGAACTGATCTATGCAGGTCTCAAGATTAGCTAGCAGGTATTTTCACTAAGCAATAAGGAAAGACAAATTTGAAAGGTTCAAGGAGATGCCTAGTGTGAAAGCAAACAAAATGTCCATTGAGGGATGTGAGAAATTAATACCCATTTAAATACTTGTTTCCATGTCAATATTTCCACATCAACTAAAACAACTTTAAGTTGAATATAAAATGCAGGAAGTTAGTTTAAACAATTATCTGAGTATATCTAGTACATGCAACCTTTATAAAATAAGACGTGCACATGGTTTCGATGAACTGCAATCAATTGAGACAAGGTTCTATTAATGATGAACACTAAAAATACTTTGTCTATTTTAGTTCTTTTAACTGTAGGTGTGAGCAAATTCATTTTTGACAGCTTAGAAAAGGCTAAAGATCTATTTTTGTTTTTAGCCTTCAATGTTGCCACAATTTTGTATGATAAGTAGTGTGTGATGTTGTAAGGAATAAGACAATTCAGTTTGGAAGACCATTGTGTGTGTTCTTTCTTAAATTTATTGCTGCTTTGACCTTTAATAGGGGAGCCGTAGTTATTGTTGTTGCACTTAAGGGGTGAACAATGATTACGTTAATTGGTGCTAAACATGTTAGTTTCAACTTTCAACAACATGGGAGGTTCTTTTATCACCACTATCAGTAATTAAGTAGTTCCATTGCATGCTAACCCCTTCTACACTTTTCTTTGAGAGTATGTCTGAGCGATCGAGATACCAATCCATTACACTTTCCTCATTCTCATTTTCAAAGTAAAGGAGCATAGAGAGAAGCCATATGCTTTTGCAGAATTTGCACTGTCGTTTTTTTCATTGTCGTGTTTTGTTAAATAAATACTATTTTTGATTGAAAATTTTAATGGTTTTGTAGATCTGGTCATCCATAACTTTCTGTTTTTGGTAAATTTTTTCTAACAAAAGTGATTTAAACTCGTTTTTGTTTCCAATTCTAATCTTTTCCAGAGAGTTGGATTCATTGGACTTGGAAATATGGGGTTCCATATGGCAAATAATCTTCTCAAAGCTGGATATAATCTTATTGTGCATGACAGGTATGCCTTGTTTGTTTGGTTAGCTTCATAAAACCTTTTGTTTTTTGGGCTGTAAAATGGCAAAAGTTGTCTTCAGTGTATTGAAGTCGTGGCATGAACTTTTTCTTTGAAGAAAATTCATTATCATAATTCCATTAATTCACATAATTGACACATCATACAACTTTACATTAATGGTCATAATAGAGGAATCAGTTGATATAGGCCAAAAAAGGCAAGTTTGCTTTGGCACCTATTGTAAGAGATTCCAACTCTCTTCTGAAAATGTTTATCCTAGCATGATACTGTCCTAAATCGGACCCATAAACTGTTAATTTATGCAAATGTAACATTGTAGAATCTCCATGAAAGGTTGCCTAGGAATGCCTTTAGGAAGGAGATGCCTAATAATCATATGGTGTCCTGACTCCCATGTACTCTTTCTTGCTTGTCTGATCATCCACTTGATAAAGTAAATATTTAATAATGGGTACTGTAAGAGGTTATTTAAATGTACAGTTGTAATAAATCAATTTTTAGTGACTTCAAATTAGATTAGTCATTAAATTATATTCTATTTTTTGGAAGTGAATAGTCATTCCCTCCATGTACCCACATAAAATCTCTTGGAAAATGAAGCAACTTGTTTGAATTGTTCTCTCTCGATCTGCTAGTTTGAATTTTCTGCTATTGTGTATGCAATTTTTGATATGGTATCAAAGCCATAGAGTCAAGAATGATATATCTAGGAGTCATTGTGAAGGACGAAAATGTTAAAGTTTAGGGTTATGTTAGGGTTTGATATATGCAATTGAACTTTTATACTTTAATGCATAAACAGAACTAAAACAGCAAGGTTGGATCCAGAACAGTACTGCTGCAATACCTTCAAACATAATTTTCATCTCTTTCAACTTTAACACTCCACTGGTCACTGTGTTAAAGTTGGTCCTTGAGACGATTTACCAAATGCCATGTACACTAACAATATTATAACTCATAAAACAATAATAATGTACAGGAAATAACAGCAGTAAAGAACAACAACTAATCTAGGATTGTTTTAGATCAACCTTATACTCATACACTTTTAGGTTCCGATCTTGTCACCGAAGGGACAAGTCACCTAGATGAACAAATGACATACATTGAAAGAGAGAGCTTAAGAGGTTTATAGTAGTAAGAATACGAACCTTAGATTCCTAGTCAAAAGAAAGAGAAACTTCAATCATTTACTCAGGCTTTAGCAGCACACCAACAGAGAGACATAGTCATGCCCAGTACAGTCACAACAGCAAAGAAGACACAGTCTTGCTAGCACACAGTCAACTGGGCAAGAGACACACATTCATGCTGAGCAGGGACACACAGTCACGCTGAATAGGGACACAATCACGCTGGCAGGTGGACACAGTCACGCTAGCAAGTGGACACACAGTCACGGTTCTGTAGGGACACACAGTGACGCTGGCATGGCTACAGTCACACTGAGTAGGGACACAGTCATGCTGGCGTGTGGACACGGTCACGGTTCTGCAGGGACACGCAATCATGCTGCCAGGTGGACACAGCCATGTTGGCGGGTGGACAAACAGTCACGCTGAGTAGGTGGACACAGTCACACTAGTGGGTGGACAAACAATCACGCTGAACAGGTGGACACAGTCATGCTGGCGAGTGGACAAACAATCACGTTGAGTAGGTGGACACAGTCACGTTGGGCAGGTGGGCACACAGTCACGCTGTTAGGTGTACACACTGTCACACTGAGCAGGAACACACTCACGTTGGGAACTGTCACACAATCACGCTGAAAGACATAGGTCCACGCTGAACAAGAGACTCACGGTCACACTAGGAGACACAGTCCACGCTGAAAGACACACAATCCACATTGCACAAGAGACTCACGATTCAAGAAACAACATTTAACAACCCTTAACACAAAAGGAAGAGATCTAGAAGCCCAAAAAATAAGGCAGTGAAACCCTGACAACAGCAGAAAAGACTTAGACGTCAACCACAAGTAGAGCTGAGATATGTCTTGATGGATGATCACAATGAAGGATAAAACTTGCTTTTATATCTTGGAAGGAAATCTAGAAGGGTTCTTCTTCAACCCTAGCTTTTAGGGTGAATAACAATAAAACATAAAAATAAAAAATAGGTTGACTTAAAATAGGTACCAAAGGTCCAATGGTAAAATAAAAACCATTAAATAAAATGGTCCAATGGTCTTACAAAATAAAACCATAAAATTAATTTGACCAATGGTCCAAAAAATAAAAACATAAAATTAAGTTGACTTAGGATAGGGTAGCAATGGTCCAAAAAATAAAAACCATAAAGTACCAATGGTCCAACAATAAAAACCATCAGATAAAAGTTAACATACCAAAGGTACCCACCATAAGGACACTAGGACCAAGTAAAAGATAAAGGGCCATAAGTCAACCAAAGGTGGTTACAATAAGAAGACAGGGTAATCCTCATACCCACAAGACCAAGGTGTACCATAAAGGTGGATAAACAACCTAATTTACCCAAAGGACCAACAAGACCAAGGAATTTAATCTTTTCTCTCTCTCAAGGTACACTGTTTCATATATCTTTATCATCACTGTATAAGGAGAAAATCCAAACCGGATGATGTGATTCTCTGGTCCTCATTTACCCCTCCTAAGGGTTAGGTGCTAGTGACATCATCAAGGGCTGGCCAGTCCCTTGAGAAACAACCTAGCAATCACTGATTAGGAGAGAGGACATCACACATCATCATCTTGGTCAACTTGATCAAGATCCACCTAGTTAACTGACCAGGAATGTACCTACAGGAACTGCTTGGTCCCAGACCAGGAAGTCTCTGTCTCAACCTACAGGATTTGCTTGGACATCGTGTCCAAGAAATTGTCTGGTCCCAGACCAGAATACCCTAGAGACATATAGGGGCTCTAACCATATGTTAGGGACTTTTCCATGGCATCAACCTGCTTGGTCCCAAACTAGGAAGCCCTAGTTCCCGCAGCTGCACAGTGTCTTCTTCTCAGGTTAGCTCTGATACCATGTTAGAATTTCATCATTAAGCTAGCATTATATTAGGATCTTTACTGAGAGAATAACAAGCACAACAATCAAACACAAGAGACAATGAACACAGTGTTTATCCTCGGGGAAACCATAAATGGTGAAAACCCCGCAACTTCCTCAGAGATAGAATCAACACCAAAAGTAGAACCCAAAACAGTAAGTGATCTCCCGACAGAAGTAACCTTCTTCTTGTTTAGCCCCAGTGTCTTCTCCTTCCTCAACTATGCGCAGAGTGTGTATCAGTTGTATGATAATTAGAGTCCAACTCTCTATTTATACTAATCCCGACATGACAAAAACCCTACTAGGGCTGACCTCACTAGGAGAGTCTAATAACCCTAGTGCCCCGGAACTGCGGGGACTTTAACCTTTAGACAATAGGAGGGTTACCCACAATAACTTGACATGACTTGTTTACATGATAGACCTTCCCGATAGGAACATTGGGGCATGACATAACTCAAGTACATCCTGGAATAAACATCGGGTTACAATATATAAGAAATACAAGTGAAATACATTCCGAAGTTACATATACATCAGCACTCCCTCTTAACTAGGAAGGTATTCTTTCGACACAATTTTCAGCACAAGTCTTCTTCTCTGTATCTTCTGGATCATCCTCGAGTCCTCGTCATCTTCAAGTCTTCTTCATCTTCAAGTCATCTTCATCATCGGATCTGGATCATCACTGGACATCATCACTTGATCTGAATCATTACTCGATCTGGATCATCACTGTTGGATCATCATCACTGGATCTGGATCATCACTGGGTCATCATCACAGGTGCTATCTCTTGATTCTTCTCGTCATAGGAACCTCTACAGAGCTAGTCCTTTTTCATACTGGATGTATCATCACAGATCTAGTCCTTTTTCATACTAGATGTGGCATCATAGAGCTGGTCCTTTTTCATACCAGATGAGGCATCACAGAGTTGGTCCTTTTTCATACCAGATGTGGCAGCTACTCAGAGCTAGTCATTTTTCATACTAGATGAGTCTTCACAGAGCTAGTTCTTTTTCATACTAGATGAGGCATCACAGAGCTGGTCCTTTTTCATACCAGATGAGGCATCACAGAGCTGGTCCTTTTTTATACCAGATGTGGCAGCTACTC
>LPNX010714529.1:369557-383952 GCA_001517045.1 Pseudotsuga menziesii
TTTTTTCACTCCCCCAACTATGCCTTTAAGGAGATCCTCATCCCAATCCTTGGGCTGGCTCCCGAACTTGAGGTTGGAATAATCTTGAAAGGACAATGCTGCACATACCTCATCACCCAAGGCTAGATATTTCCAATATTGAGGCAAGTGTTGTAGTGTTGCTAACCTTTGCAAATTTCCAGTTAAGATCCTTCTCATTGTCTTCATGTTCTCACAAGCTGGCAAAACAAAACCTTTGTTTTGCCATACACTTCGCCGACAACATTGACATGCATTTACATGTACAAGCATGCATCAACATGTACTTTTACTCCATTTCTATGTGCTCACAGTTGGCAAGGATCATGCTCTGATACCACTGTAATATCCCAAATGCTGATATTCTCTAATGTTCTACGATAGTGTTGACTCGCACACCCAATCTCAAACAACTTTGTGAAATAACTGTGCATGCAAACTTGCCATGCAAAAATGCCCTAAAATATAGCTGAATTAGGGTTAGGGTTTTGCAGAGAGAAATTAACACTTACCACTGATATTCCGACTGATAATGACTCCAGAGATCACTGCATGCATAAGGATCCGGATGGGTGGTCTAATAATGCTCTTTTCCTTTGGTGTTACCGCCCCGCAGTACCGTAAACACCCTCCAGACTGAAGGTGACGTTTTTGTAGGAGGAGAGGTCCGTTTGGGCTGAGACTTTCTGAGCTTGTCCGTCTGCTGATGCTGGAGAGATGGACTGGCACATGCGGAGGTTTGGCTGCCTCTAAGTGCCCTAGCAAATTGATTGGCAGTCCTGTTGCTCCCGCCCCCAACTGATATGTTTGGTTGATAGCTGCTCCAGGTGAGCAAACTGATGGCTGATAATCACTGCATACTGTAGGATAGGCCTGCTGAGAAAGAGGAAGCTGACATGCGGAGGAAAGATTGGGTTTTGTGGTCCCAGTGAATCCTTCTGTGTTTTCCCTGCTACTTTCGGCTGCAAAACGTGGATCTGCTAATAACCCTTCGGAATGTGCTGGATCTCCGGATACTGTATTATACTATTCAGAATGTGCATTATGTTACCAATCACATTATCATATTCATCAACGAAATCATAAACACAATAAACACATCAAAGAGAGACACAGTAATATATGTAATGTAAGCTTTATTTATGGTAATGGAAGACTTCAATCTTCGCGATTACAATCAACACCAACTTATGAAAAGAGCACCAACTCTTATGACAGGACCTAGCCTGGTTTTATCAGTTCCAACTAAGAATGGTTGAGGAATCCATTCCTCAGGTGCAAGACTCAGCTTACCAGTAAAGTGACAGGGAACACTTATGTCATTCAATCAACTGCTGCTTAGTACTTCTACATCAACAACAATCATCAACATGTTGCTCAAGAATTTGCTCATAGTCATCATGCCAAGTCATCTGATCTCTTTCAAGTACATCACTGTCAAGTCAGTTTGGTCTCTGTCAGGTACATCATTGTCAAGTCAGTTTGATCTCTGTCAAGTACATCACTGTCAAGTCAAAAGTTCTCCTCTCTGTCATTGTTTACTTCAACTGTATCATGCCCCAAAATTTATTTACTTGTTAAGGTCATTAGCCTTCCTAGGCTCATCACTCTGTCAACACACTTCTCAGTCTCATGATTAATACTTCTGTCAATATACTTCTTAGATCAATGAGATTTGAGATAGCTTCTCTACATATACAATGCAAGTAAATGCAATCCCTTTTTGGTACAATGTGTTGTTCGTCGATTGCACACCAGCAGCAGAAACTTTTCGAAAGCTGTCTCCTCACTTGAGAAAGTGGGAGAGGTGTGACCTTGGGGGCAAGCACAGAGCTAGGTACTGTCACCTACTCCTAGCTCCTTCGTTTAGGCTAACTCCTAACGAAGCCAAGGGGGGCAGTCCCTAACAAAGAGTTTTCTATGGCTCAATGTGGTTAAAGTGTTTTAAATGGTTACGGATGCGGATGGGTGTTGTTTAGGAGTTATGGTGATTAAAGGTGTTTATTTATTATGAGTTTGACACATAAATCAAAGCAATCCACGTTGCTAGCAAGAGATCGAAGATAAGCAATAATTCAAGACTTCATTAATATGCATTCACAGATAGAAATTAAGAAGGGCCAAAGACAATTGATCCAAATATAATTATTATGAAGATTAAAAGACCAATGCCTTATGGAGTCAAAATACTGAAATGCATAAAGAACTTAGCAACAAGTCTTGAAATAAAACTAGTGAATATTAAGTTGTGTGAGTGCTCTTGGTATATTTTTAAGGATTTTAAATGCTCTTGATTAGGGTGTCAACGAAGGTTGGTCAAAAGAGCCGGAAGAATATTCCAAGTTCAATCCGTTGAAGACATGATGGCCCACCCCGTATCCCAGGCTGGTATCGTAGAGATTGACCAGCTAGCTGAGAAGCTTAGACAGCGGGGGTTTCGGCGCCTCTACTAAGAAAGTACTTAGGAAATTCCCTACAACGCCGATGTGTTGGTTATAGGGTTTAAATTTTATTATGTTTTTCTTGCAAGATTAGAAATCCAATGCTGTTTCTGGGTACTCCAATTTTGAGGTCGGTCAGAGCATACTCCGACAAGGAGAAAACGAAGTTAATTAATTATGGGGTGTGCGTTGCAAATTTTATTAAGTTAATTGATTAAGACTCTCCGACAGAGAGCGCTTTTGACCCCGTCTTATGACAGTGGTTCAAGAGACTTAGCTAATCTAAGATACCTAATGCAAGGATGTGCAATTCTAAGTATGCTCTCCGATAGAGAGTGCTCTTGACTTGTGTTACTGTAAGTTCAAGAGACTTAATTAATTGATTAAGGTTAAAAGAAACGCAAAGATCTAAACCACCCAAGAGTTTCTTTTAGGCTTTTTAGGGCCCTAATCGGGAAAGCAAGGGGGTAAGCAAAACTCTATCAAGAAAGTAAAGAAACAATGGATTAACCAAGTAAATAATCTGAGAGACATTTTACTTCACTTTTCATGGATGATAAACTAATCGGCAATTAATCAAACAAATTTTTCTTTTCTGATAACTTTTATGCAAGCAAAAATGAAACCAAGCCTAATCTAGCATGAGAACAGATTGCATAAGAGGAAACTAGCAAGAATATACTAATGAAATCAAATCTAACTAAGCTTTTTAACAAATTGAAACTGATTACCCTATTCTACTTTCACCATTTATTTATCTTTCAGGTATAAAGCAAATTGAAAAATTGGAATATGGACAATGGTGATACATGCTTTCCCCAAATGGGGGAAGCGGGGTGTGAGAACCTTAATCCCACTTGCTCTTTTATTAATTCTTTACAATGCCTTTCTTTTGATGCTTTTTGCCTCTTTTCCTATCTTTGGAAGGCTTCTGGATCAAGCTGAGAAAGGGGAATGAAGAAAGGGGATTATGAGTCTTTTTGAAGCTTTGAATCTTCAAATTTTCGTCAGCACTTTCACTGTACCTGTCACAAAAGTAAAAAATCAGCAAGCTAACAATACTAAAAAGTGATAGGAAAGACAATGCAAAAATAAAAAATTTTGGAAATTTTTTTTTGTACTTATAAAAATTTTGGAAATTTTGCATGGAAAGTACAAACTTCTTTCCTAGATCTAATGAATGATATTAGATCTAACAAAGCCTAAAGAAGATAGATCTAAATACCAACAATGAAAGAATGGATCTACTTCTTAAGCAATGCAAAACAAAAAAAAAAGGAAAAGGTAGAAAAGAAGGGTTTCTTGTGGATGGAACACAAGAGCGGAAGAGAAATTCCCGACTTTCTTTTGTAAGAGAAGAAGACGATCTGTGTAGGTCCTGCAATCACAAAGTGTTAAACAAAGGGGTTGCTTGAAGCTTGGGCTATATGTAGCTGAACTCACACCCTTCTTCAACCTGTGAAACCTAATAACACCAAAACTCAAACACAAAGTGAGATCAAATCATATGAAAGTATGCTATGAGAATTAAATCAGGATCAACACTACGTATAACTAACTACTCATGTTTATCAAGATTCTAATTTACTTTGCATAAATAATCAACTTGAAACATCAAATGATTACTCTACCGTGCCAACAGTGGCCCTCTTGAGCTTTAACAAAATAAAATTGATCTCATTCAAAGTATTTAAAAGCAAAGGGTTAGAAGCAATGTCACCTCAACCATGAAATGTATACCACATACAAAGAGCTCATAGACCTCCAAAGTCGAAATTCTTATTAAAAATTCAAAGCAAAGCCTGATACAATTTCTACAGAGTAACTCTGCCCCAAAAGTTCCACCCCAATAGAGCTAAAGGAGCCTCTACTTATACAATGAGAGAAGACCCAAAACCCTAAAACCAGAAAACCAGACCTAACCGGCTTGGCACACCACTGAGAGCTCAAAACCCAAGCTGAAGAGTTAAGAGTGAGGGGAAGCCTCGACCTAGGCAAGGCACCCCCACTCCAACCCTAAGCATAGAAACCAAGCCAAAGATGAGGCCACACGTGTGAAGGCGCCCTCTTGAGGAGAGAGGGGCGTGAGCAGTAGATGAGGGCGTGAGCATGTTGGTGAAGGCGTGAGCTAGGTAAGGAGGAGCCACTGCTAGGTATGGAGGAGCCATTACCTAAAGATCATTAGTGCAAGAGCCAGTTCCTGCCTCGATCAGATCATCAAGCCAATGAATACTCTCCATCTCATCCAATTCGTGAGTTTAGTTGGAGATGACAAGACCGTTAACTGAATATATCTTTAATGCTCATTGAATGCTGACTTCTGTTAACTCCAATCATCATAAATGCCCATTGACATGTCATTCTGCATCTCATTTCGCCGAATTCAGATTAATTTGGATTTTCTCCAAAATAATCATTTTTAATTAAATAATCAATTTTTCCCCCAAAAATGACTTTTTTGAGAAAATATGCGTTATGTGGCCGAATGATGATCTGAAAGTTGGATCTGACTAGCTGGCCGATCAAGGATGATTTTTGGCTTAAGGTTAGAGCCTTCAATCACCGAATTCGGGTTCCAGATGACTAACTTATTACAAATTGAATTTTTCCATTTAAATTATGGAAAAATTTAATTAAAAACTTAGGGGAAAATTAAAAAATTAAAAAAATTAAAAAATAATTTTTGAAGCGTCCGGTAAAATTTTTTCGGATTTTTTTTGAGGGTCCTAGTGACTTGGGACATGACCATGCTCTATTCTAATAATGCCTAGTAGGTTTATATACACTTAGTTGGGCTCTAATAACCCCCCAAGGCCCAGAATTCANTGGAAGAAAACTTCGTCAATTATACTCGACTATAGGCAAAGCATAATTGTCAAGGGCAAAAAACTCCCTGGAATACCTTAGTTGAAATTCTACGTCTTAGGAGACCGAACCATTCAAAACACCCTATTGGCACATTTTATTACAAACTCCGCGGGGCCATGGTCAAAATGATTCAAATAAAAAACTGACTAGCCAAAACTGGCTAGACACAAAGGCGGATCATCTGATACACTGAAATCAAACATTGGTCATGTTTGACAACTGGCGGCTCCTCAGGTAACCCAACTATGGTACAAAAAGTTGGCAACACAATGACAATGTAACATTCAGAATAACATACCAGGGTTTTCATAACATCTTGATAATGCCAACTTTGGATTTGTAATGGCAGATTAGTTCATAATGAACTACTTTATTTGTCAAGCCAAAAGATACTGCTCTTTCTAGGACTACTTCATACCTCAGATAAAATTTTATCCACTCCTTGCTGCAACATTTCTTTCATAGAGATGACTTCATACTGCAGCTGCCTCAGGGCTTAGTCTTCAATCATTCACCCGAATTCAGAGAAGGATACTTCTATTGAAGGTTGCTCCATGTTTGTTGTATCAAAATGAAATCTTCTTCAATCTTGATGCATGCTCCTACTGTACACACCCACAGATAGAGAGAGAGATAATACATTCAAACTTGCTCGCTATGATGGTCTTCTTTACTGTGGCTGCCTCAAAAATTTGGGACTGGTGTACCGTGGAAGACCTCAACCTCTGTCAAATTCAGGACTGTTTTGAACCCTAGACCAAGTCCAAAAATGGACTGTCATATAGCAGCAAGAAAGATGGAAAATTTGGGACTGTTTTGAACCCTAAACCATGTCCATAAATGGACTGTCATATAGCAGCAAGAAAGATGGAAAATTCAGGACTGTTTTGAACCCTAGACCAAGTCCAAAAATGGACTGTCATATAGCAGCAAGAAAGATGGAAAATTCAGGACTGTTTTGAACCTTAAACCAAGTCCAAAAATGGACTGTCATATAGCAGCAAGAAAGATGGAGAATTCGGGATTGTGTAAAAAGATTAGACCTCAACCTCTGCTGCTGCAAAATTCGGACTGTGGAAACCCTCTGCTGCTGCAAAATTCGGACTGTGGAAACCCTCTGTTGCTGCAAAATTTGAACTGTGGAAACCCTCCATTCAGTGCCTCAGTGGAATGTACATTCGCTGCCTCAGTAAACAGTCAAAAATCAGAGCTAAAACCGAATTTTTGGGTGTAATGAATGAGGACGTTAGCCTCATATTTATACACATTTTCTATCATCAGTTTTGAGCCGATCTGCTATATGAATTTATTTTTAATTTTTAATTTTTATTTAATTTATTTTAGACTGAGCAGACTTATTATATATATATATATATATTTTATATATCTTTGCAATCAATGTTTTCCATGTCATCATTTGATTTGTTTGATGGTGTAATGAGTTTGCCATGTCATCATTCAAATGCATTGGGCTTCAAACTCTACCAAGGGCATTATCAAACATGTACTACTTGGGCTTCTTCATGGTACAAGGGTTGTGTGCACCATATGTGTGGGATCAAGAGTCAAAACCCAAACCTCCATCACAAGGGTGTCTCAAACCCCCTTACCAACCATCAAGGGTTTCATGTCATCATGTGCAATGAGCTTCAATCACTTCAAGGTTTCCAAGTGACAAGGGTTTCATCATCAAGATAAGGGATGAGATGGACGTCTTCAAAAAAACAAAGTCATCATCATCTCAAAAGCAACATTCATCCATGCAAAAGTGAGGGCTTCGATTCGAACCAACCATGTACATCAAGCGATCATATGTAGAGGTATGACCATACATCAACATCAACCTCCATCTAGAGCTCCAAAGACTTAAGGGCTTTAAGGACATCTTCAAGGGTACAATTTCATCAAGGTCTTCATCAAGTGCAAGCAGTGGGCTCCAAGAACATCAAATGACACATACTAAGTGTGTGTGGGCTTCATGACCAACTTGTGGGTCCAAGCACTTTTTCAATGTTTCATAAGTGCTTCAATGTTTCCTCAAGTGCTTCAAGAGCTTCTTCATCATACTGAGGGCATGTTCATGGGTTCCACAACATGTCAAAGACCATACAAAAATTCCACCAAGGGCATCAAGGCCATGATCATCATAATGGTAGCAAGGATCATATACAAGGGTTCCATGAGCCCAACAAAAACATAAATGACCACATAATGGGTCATTAATGTTTCTTCAACCCATCAAGGGCTTCTCCATCATCCACAAGGGTTTCACCATCATCACCAAGATCTTCATCAACATCAGCAAGGTCTTCAACATCATCAACATGGTGGTGGCTCCAAGATCCAACCTTGTGGGTTCAAGGACCTTGCAGGACTCCACAAGGTGCTCCAAGGCACAACTTATCTTTGTAAGGGATCCAAGGCACTAGATGTGAGGGTACTGGGATCGTCCATACTTGTGCACTGCAAGAGGGACTTGGTGGCATCAATGACTACTTGTGGGGCCACTGCAAGTCCCATGTTGCCATCAATGACAATTCAATCAACATCTAGTTCATTTTTTGCATTTTTTGGGTCTTCAACATGATATTTCCTTACTAGCTGTTGATTAAGTCTAACCATGGTTCCTTCAGGGGTGGGGATGGTAGCATAAGTTAGATCCATTTGTAAGTTACCTCCCATTTCGACTGCCCATTTTCTTGAAAGGAGCATGCCCCAAGCATTAGGTACATCAATCACCACTATGTCCATTGTTATTTGGATATCAGGAAAAGCAAGAAGATGGACTTGCAAATCCTTGATCAATCCATGCACTTCTATCTTTTTACTATCCATGGCACAAATGTTGTAATAAGGCCTAGATATTCTTTAATTTAGTTGTTGCATCACCTTTTTAGACATAACACATGAGCTAGCCCCCGAATCAAGCATACAATTATGTAGAAGGTGTCCATTCACCAATAGGAAGACATAGAAAGGGCCATTTCCTTTGTTTGCTTTATCCATAGTTTGCAAAATTATGGGGGCGTCTTGATAAGCTTCTATTGGTTGCTTTTCCACATTATTCTTTGGCACCTTTGTTGAAAGATAACTCTGAAGGTCCTCACTCATATTTTTGGTGTGGATGTGATGATGAGGATTTAGACTTTGTCCTTGTATATTTATGTAATAAGTGAATGTTATATAAATAAAGTGATGTTTCATACTTTATAGAATGGGTCTCACTTATTACATAATATTAATTACTATTACTGTTATATATTATTTATTGGTCACGTATTACCTAAAATATGGATGGGTATATTAGTTATGATTTTATTTAAAAGTTATTGGACCCAACTTTTGACGGTTCTTATAAAATATTAATTATAATATAATATTATTATATATTAGTTATAATATTAATTACTATTACCATATATTATATATTGGTCATGTATTATCTAGAACATGGATGGGTATATTAATTATGATATTAGTTAAAGTTATTGAACCGAGTAATATTATTATATATTAGTTATGATATTAATTATTTTAACTATTATATATTATATATGGGTCACGTATTACCTAAAATCGGTTAGCATATTAATTTCATTTTCAATATCCAAGATAATTTCGGGCAGCTTGGGCAACGGGTAGACCTACCTATCTCCAAATTATATAATAAAAAATTGTTTAAGACCTATACGGTATTTGAATTTTAAAGCAATTTCATTGGCTAATACATGATGACATGTTTGACAGAGGCAGAGTTTTGATTTACAGCGTGAGGGTGTATTGCTAGGGGCACATTTCCCAAGTGCAATAGTTGCAGCTATTTCCAAAGAACTAGGGCTTGGCCTGTCAGGTTCACCTTTTTGAATCTCTAACTTTGATTGTACTTATTCTATATTACATTTGTTTTGAGCTCGAGAAAGAAGAAAGCCCTTCTGTAGCTATGTAATATTCGTATCCGGATATTCTCAACCAATAGAAATTGACTTCATTTGGAAAGAATAAATAATATTGAATATATATAAATGAGATATGATTAAATTACAATTTGATGGACCATTTAAATATGGTCTTATGTGCCTTTTCATGGAAAGGTACATCTCTATCTTTTCAATTAATTACATATCAAATTAATCTAATGTTTGCTTAATTACTTTTATTTTATTCTTTTTTTATTTGTTTATTGATATATTTATATATTATTTTGTTTGTTACATTGCCTTCCGGTTCAGGATGATTTCTCCTCAAAGCATACTTTGTAGAACTCCTTTATAATTTAAATATAGTAAGTAAAACCATGGGCTATTTCATAAAACCATGTGTGGTTTTATGAATTCTATTCTTTAACTGTTTGTTTTTTCTCTTGTGGATAATTCTTTTTCCCACTTCTTTGTAATATTTTTTTTCTTACTTCTTGGTCTCTTCTTCATATTTGGAGTGGAATGATTACTTCTTCAATGAAATTCGAATGGCCAAGGCCAATTTTTGGTCAAAAACCAATTTTTACCAGAGAAACTCTGAATATGGATGGCTAAAAGCCACTGTGAGGTCAAAGACCTAAATTCAAGAAAACTTTAACAATTTTCGCCACAAGCAGGAATCAGTTCGCTATGATACCAATGTAACATCTGTATCTGGATATTCTCAACCATTAGAAAATAACTCCATATGGAAAGAATAAATAATATTGAATATTTATTAATGAGATATGATTACATTACAATTTGATGGACTATTTAAATATGGTCTTATGTGCCTTTTTAATGGAAAGGTACATCTCTATCTTTTCGATTAATTACAAATCAAATTTATTTAATGTTTGTTTAATTACTTTTCTTTATTATTTCATTATTTGTTTGTTACAAGCTGGTTTTTCCCATTGGGGTTTCCAGGATAAATTTCTGAGCCATATGTGTGATTGCCTGGTTGTTTATGAGTTGTAAGGATTTCATGTGCTACAGATTCTACTTTAGATAGAAGGGTATTTCATCTGGGATTAGTGAATATTGTAGCTGTGTTGAGATTCAGACTTCCCAGGGCGAGTGGATACCTTTGGGAAAATTTACATATAGTTTTCCTAACAATAGACCATATAGTTTTCCTTGCAACTCAAATAATGTAAATGCAACTCTATTATCAATTTATTTTTGGGATCTCCTGATTGACTTTAATTTCTTTAAAATTTTGCATTTATGGTTGGTGACTTTATTTTAAAATTTTCAAATGCTTGTTTATCACAGTTAATTAACATTTTGATGCTTTTTCTTTGCACGTATAAATACAGTAGCTTTTTTTGCTTTTCCTTGAAGCCAATGAGCGAATTATCCAGCTTGTACAGGATGCATGTTGAACAGTTAGCGGTATCCAGCTTATGGCAGAATGCCCAATATCTTATGTGTATCCATCTTGTGCTGGGTCTCCTCGAGATAGTATGCAACTATAAGCTAACCTTTTGGTGGTTCTTTCTTTTACTACTTGCTCTGAGAGAATGTTTGATAGCTGGAAAAATGTTGACAATGTTTTTCAGACCATTATTCTGCTTATAACATAATGTAATGTCTCAATGAGACACAGTGAAACAGACCAGTGCAAAGCCTTTCTGATACCTACCCATGTGCCCATGCCTGAATTTACCACAGACCATAATATAACCCTTACATAAATGAGTCATGCCACAAATGAAGTCAGGTTACCTCTTTCTTCTACTATTTAGTGCTAAGTCTATTTTTTAAACCTAGATGTTATTCTCTAGGAGGGAATTATTTTAAGCATCTTGAGTTTCCCTGTTTAATGGCAATTTGCCTACAAAGATTTTACTCTCATTCTCTGGATTCTTGTTGTGTTTGATATTCCTTTGGGAATTTTATTCTGGGGCTTAATGATTCCTTCATTATAAGTTCTTTTTGGTTTCCTTAGGAACCATGTGGCCATGGAAAAGTTTATAAAGAAGGGTGTACCTACTGCAAACTCGCCTTTGGAAGTGGCAGAAGCAAGTGATGCTGTAATAACCATGCTACCCTCATCACCAGAAGTAAGTTGTCTGCTTTATTTGCAAGTTCATTCTATTTGAGCGTGATGCCAAAACTTATTAATTGATGAAACCAAGTACAAGCAAGAAGTTAGGGACGTAGTTTACATTATTCACGAATTAAAAATTCCCAGTCCAATTAATGGAAAATACAAAAACTACCATCTCAGGAAAACCCTTCATAGAGTCCCTGCTGTGATAAAAACTATGAAACTTGTATACACAACTGTGGTTACTGCATGCAGAAGTAACTAATGACATCTTATAGAGAGGCTCTGTTGTGATAAAAACTGTGAGACTCTTTTTATACACAACTGTAGTTGCTGCATGCCAGAAGCAACTATTGTTGTCCCTTCCATTCTTAATGTCATTAGAACATGTAAGTTTTTAACGTTTTATTTTTTTTTCAGGTCTTTAAACAGAGTAAAAACATATTGATTGATATAAGAAAGTAGAAGCAGGATCCCGGTCTGATTGATGGAACAAAGTAAGGGTACTAGCCTAGAAATTGTTGGAATGATATTTGTTGGTAACGGCAAATTTTTACTCATATACTTTCGAATGTGATCTAAGTTGTCTTCTTCCATATATGATATATCATATATATTAAGTTTATTTGGTTATTTATGTTCTTATCATGCTATTCAGTACTTTGAATTTTGTAGAAAAAGGCAGGGGCAAGAACACTACCTGCCAGTTCAACTTATTAGGTTATTTTGTTTGCATCCAAACTAGGATGCAATGCTTAAAGCATCTTTCATTATGTTATCACAAAAGATTATTGTTGATACAATCTGAATTGCCAACTTTACAAAGAAAAGCATCTTTCTGTCTTTGTTATCTGAAAGAGCCCAGTCACTAAAGTCCAACCTCGAATTTTGATAGGTTTTGCATGACAAGGCTTTGATCCATGATAATGCTTTTGAGAAAGTAAATCATGACTTTTTATTTTAATAACATACGCAAAAGTATTTTTGCAATGTAAGTAATAATTTACATAATCTTTTTTAGCATGTAGGTTATGGATGTGTACATGGGATCAGAGGGTTTGTTGAGCAGAGGAAATACTGTCAAACCGTGGCTTCTGGTAGATACATCAACAGTGGATCCCCAAACTTCCAGAAGAATTGCAGAAAGAGTTTCTGACTGCGTTTTAACAGCAAAGAGTGGTATGTATTTTGCATAGAAAAGCTGTCTTTCTTAGTATATTTGTATTTTCCATTCCATTGTTCCAAATTATATATAATTTTGAAAGTGGGGGCTCGTATAAGTATAAATAAGTAGAACAGCCAGATCTAAATCAGACATACAACTAATGGTCCATTTTACTTACAAAATCGGTTTTTCATCCTACGTTGGAACCAATGTATACAATGTTCAGCCCTGGACTAATCCAACTAATATTTCACTAGTAAAATCAAGTACAAACATGTGAAGCCACTCACACCAAGTCTATATCAAAGTATAATTTGCATTGTAGCTACTCAGACATCAGAATTCTCTAATCATGATGTTATCACATCCATGTTAGCTGGAGCCACCATGATGCGGATCCAGTACAGCATAGAACCAATCCTTCCATGAGCATGAGCAGAGCTATGAGACATATCAACAGTATGCCCCAAACTCGGAGATCGTTCAGTACATACTCAAGGCTCACAGGTCACAGTTGTTCCCATATGACCCCATGGAGATGAGGTTTGCTAGGTCATGGTTCACTTGGATATTGGCAGAGATCATTGTTGGTCCTTCCCTTGCCCATCAGTGTCAGAGATCATCATCCAGATTCATGCAGCAGATTAGGTATATGGTATTGCACATTCATGCTCTGTTTTGTCTCCTTTATTTATATTAGTAGTTTGACTTGACATTAGGTGGCTAGTTGGATGATCCTGTGCTTCTTTTGTTGTTATCGTAGGCCAATTGTTGGAGTAGTCATGATGCCTTGATTGCAAGGCTCCTCTGTATGCACACTGGTTCCTTCCCCACCTTTGGTATAGACTTGATCATTTTGTCTCATTTGCTAGCTTTGGCATCACCTTCCACTGTCTCCACCCATCCGTCCCATTCATATTTGGTCCTACCTTGACTTGGGCTGAGACATATGATCTAGAGGACCTCCCCCTTTGACCCCTATGTATGCTAGACCGATGTTATTTGTGTCTCGGCTTTGGAGTGTGTGGGAGTGTAGCTTCAACCATGGATCTACTTCCCGTTAGTTTCCCCTGATGTTGTAGTGGCGGGTAGAGTTGTGCTTTCCACTAGGTGTCATCCCATTAGTCCTCAAAGCAATGTGCTACTGCCATCATTACATTGTATATGTGTATCATGTTGTATCCAAAGAAAGTGAATTCAAGCCAAAAAGGCTAAAGAAAGTTAAATTAGGCCCAAAAAGGTTAACATGAAATGAAAATGAAAAAAGCGAAGCAGATGAGGAACAAATGCCAAATCTAAATGACTGCTTGGCCACATGTAAATGAAATAAATGTAACGATTATACTTCATGGAGCCTGTTGCTGCCTAATTCACACTTTAAGGTGCAGGAAAGTCACAACCTGCTATGTGTGTCCTTGGGGGCAAGTGAGAGCTGGGGACCATTGTCACCACAGTCCACCACTCCTCCGTTTAGGCAAGATCCCAACAGAGCCAAGGGGGGTAGTCCCTATGGAAAGACTATGTTCCAGGTTTATTAATTAATTGAAGATTAATTAAAGGGATCTTTTTATTAAGATTTACAAAATTACAAGACCAGTGCCTATATTAAATGGAGTCAAAAGATTACAAGTTACAACAATAACAAATCAAGGTATTTAAGTAACGTACAGCTGATCTAAACTTATTTGCATAAACGAAAGATAGCGGAATAAAATGCTTTAATGTGAACTTATTGAACCAACAGGAAATGAAGGAAAGAAAGACGTTAAGTTTGATTCACTTGAAGCAAATTTAAACAAATATTAAGCATTCACCGTATGAACAAATATAGAACTGAAAGTAAATGAAACTGAAAGTAAATGAGACTGAAAGTAATGTGTTGGAGTGC